>JAQHUG010000086.1:5501189-5605902 GCA_028555095.1 Dicrostonyx torquatus | reverse complement strand
CAGAGGCAGGCGGATCTTTGTGAGTTCGAGACCAGCCTGGTCTACAAGAGCTAGTTCCAGCACAGGCTCCAAAGCCACAGAGAAACCCTGTCTCGGAAAAAAAAAAGATTCTGAACTATAAACTAAGGAAGCATGATTTACTCAGAATTCTTGGCAGAGAAACTTCTCTCTCTCTTTTTCTCTCTCTGTCTCTATCTCTCTTTCACATATATACACACAATTTACAACAGATACAGTGGTCAAGAGAACAGTGGTCTTGTGCTTTTCTAAAAGGAAAAATGAGACCAACATCAGAACTGGGTGTAATAGTCTTTTATTTCACTGCACCTTTCTTATTCCAGGTGAAAGTTCACAAGGATTTGTATCTATTCATGTGGGTTTTATGAGGACTCACTTCAATAAAGGACATAGGTTGTATAATATTCAACATGCAAACCATCAAGGTGTGGAGAGGAACATGGCCTCTTCATTTTCACTATTCAGGGCAGTCCTTTGCTATGAGACCTTGACAGATGACTCTACAGATTTCAAGTCATTTGCATTTAAAATACATATTAACAGCATCAATTAAAGTTGTGTGAATTTATGGCAATATACATATTAAGGGACTTGGTTCAATACCAGGTACATATAAGTATTCAATAAATGATAACTGTGATATTCTATTATCACCACAATCATCTTTAGTATTATTGTCAAGATTACCATGTTCACATGTTCCTGGAAGACTTCCATCCTTCTAGTCACTTAGCTACAAAGGATGGAAAGGTAAACATGGGAGAGATGGTAAACAAGAATGGAGAAAGGATAGATTGAGGGAGAAGAGGTAAAGAAAGAGGAGGCAGTGAAAGGGAAGCAAAAAGGAGGGTAGGGTAGAAAGGAAAAGAAAGGGAAGGAAGGAAGAGATGAAGGAAGAACGGGGAACTATTCATTCAGAAGATGAGTGTAGGGTAAAGCAGTACATCTAACTCTGTTGTGACGTGTGCTTTGCAACATTCATGTTTGGACACACTGAGCTTAAGAATGGTTCTCAAGGGTTCTGTTCCTAGAGGTTTTGCCAAAGTCTGAATGGCTGGTGAAGAAAGAACATGGAAACACATCTAGATTCAAAAGCTAATGTACACAGTTAAGATCACTCTCCAACGTACAAAGAGGCTTTCTTACCTGGAGTAATTGTGTGAGATTGCTGGATGTTTTGGAGAGGAGTAAAGAAGAGATATCTACATAAATACTTTGTCTTGGATCAGAGGGAAATAAGAGGCAGGCAAATTGAGACCCAGGCACAGCAAAGAAAACTCTTGTGGTTAGAAGTGTTGTAATTAACAATGAAGCAAAAACAAACAAACAAAAACAAAGCAAAAAGTAGCCCAAACAAACAAAACAAGCAAACAGAAAACAAAAACAAACAAACAAAAAAACCATTCCTCTTCTGTAATAGAGAGTTTGGAGGAGTTTGGAGAGAGGCCTAAATCTTGTTATTGAGTGACACTGTGGATGAGTTAGACCATGCTAAAACTCTGTTTGACATCCTTCTTAGACTCCCATGGTACCAATTCTATTCTATGATTGGCAGGTTCCTACATGATCTGGATCCTGCCCAATTTCCTTATCCATTCCCCACTTACTTGATCTCCCGAGCATGCTACTCTCATATTAGGCCTTCTCCTCTCATTGGAAAATGTTTCTGCCCATTTCTACATTAATAGCTTTGCCTTATCAGTCAGGTTTCATCCCCAATGTCATTTCCTTAAAAGGTGTTCTTCGCTATAGAGTTTTCCTTTACTGTGATAGGTTTACTTTCTACAGAACATGGATCACTGTACACATTTGTTTCACTGCTGTCTATGTTTCCAAAAGCCATCATTGTCTCGCTATCTTGCATACTACTATATTCCCCAGTAACAAACACAAGGTGATTCAAAAGCATTTATTGGTGAGGTAGATGGAGACTCTGGGCTGTACACAGTGCTGAAGAGTTGACATGCTAGTAACCCTTCAAAATCGATGCTCTGACTGTGTCAGCAGCCCCTGACTCACAGAAGCTAAACATAACCAACCAAGAGAGTTATCACCCCGTTCTCAGTTTGACTTCAGGTTTGATGTTGGGGATGCACACTGGTGGGGAAAAGAAGCAGAGGCTTGGACCACAATAGCATTCTCCAGGACAGGGAGGGGTGTGGCATGAAGGACAGAGGAGAAGGAATTTAGCCACACTTCTACCTACCTCTAGCTATGAAGAGAGAAATCCCATTTTCCATGTCATTACAGAAATCTTTACTTTGTAGACTTTGGGGAAGAGGAAGAAGGCTACTGCTTCTCAGAATAAAATTGGAGAGCTTTCTCTAAGGAGACATAAAGATCCAGAATGGAATGGAGGGACACAGCTTTCTCTAGGGAATGGACTGGGGGATTACATTATTTTAAAAAAATATTATGAATTGTTTATGGAATTTTCAATCTTTTGTTTTATTTTTAAGTTTCTTTTTTGCTTTGCTTTCTTTCTTTCTTTTTTGTTTTTTTTCTTTTTCTTTCTTTCTTTCTTTTTTTTTTTAAAAGAAGATCAGGGAGTTTGCTTGAGATTGTGTCTCCTAGAAAGATCAGAAGGGCCTGTCCATCGCCATTAGGAATAGCGGGAGAAGGAAACCCACGCAATTGCTCAGGGCAGCCTGCTTCCTTCAGCAAGAAGAAAACACACAACGAAGTCCTGAGTGGTCAGGCACTATGGTGGTGAGCAAATATATGATGGGGTATGGAGAAAGCAAGAGATTGAATGGTTCAAGTCCTGTGAGGAGAGACACATCTGAAGAGGTGAAGGCGGCGAGGAATGGACTGAGATGGGTAGCTTGCAGGAGACCCTGGACCATGGTGATGTCTGTGTTAAGTTTCATTTCTGGTTAATGGGAATCCACCATGACCGATGTAATAAGCCAATCAAACCAAATTAATAAATCCAGGTTTATTTTGAGCAAAGTATTCGTGGGTGGTCTTAGGGGAAGCTGGGGAGACTACGAGGGAACCCAAAATGTAGGGACTTTTAATGTTGTCTGGGGTGGAGCCTCCAAGGGTCCCCGACTTCCTCAGGGGCAGGGTCTGGAGTGAGGCAACTTCAGGAGAGAGGAGCTTGGGGTGGAGCCTCCATCTGAACATCCCAGACTCTTTAGGTTTACAGATGCCAGGGGCTGGAGTGACTTCCACCCAAACAGTGTGGGCCTGGACTGCTGCTGAGGCCTATGTCTGGGTTCCTGGCTCTGCCATAGTCAAGGTCTGTATTGAAGTCTTTGACTCCTATTACCCGCAAAGGCCAAAAGGATAGGGCTGCACAGAGCAGGCCCCAACCCTCACTGGCTGCAACAGTAGTGAGAACTGGTCCTTCTCACCGCCTCCACCTCTCGACACACACACACCCATACACACATGCACACACACACACACACACACACACACACACACACACACACACCTACAGCACTTGGTAGAGCAGTTTCTACACCTCACCTCTGCAGCATGATACAGCTGATACCATTTGTAGGGTGAGGGCAAGATGGCCCTGAGGGCATGAGAGTGGGGGGACTGACCTGTCTCCCTAGTCTGCCAGGTGCCTGGCTGAGAGAAAGATGCTCTCCAACTTTGCCCCCTGCCATCTGCTACAAGTGGGAGGGCTGCCTCAATCCCTCACCAGCTGCAGCACTCAGGAGAACAAGTCCTGCTCCTTGCCTGGGCAGCGCAGTAGAGCTGACCCTCTTGACACGGGCTTGGGAGAGCTGGCCTACAAACATGAACATCGGAGATCTGCTTCTGTACCACATCATACGGTGGTGTGAGTAAGGAAGAGATGCCTACCGCATCCCAGCTCCCCACCCATCACCACCTGTGGCAGGTGGGAGAGGTGGCCCCAAGGTCATGAGAAAAGAAGAGCTGTCCCTGACCCTCGCCGGCTGCAGCACTCTGAAGAGTGGCCCTTGCACCTCTTCTGGGCTGCACAGAAAAGCTAGCACTGGTGCTGTGGGAGGGACCAAGCCAGCTCCGAGGGCATGAAAACAGGAGAAACAGCTCCACCCTTGTACATAGTTCACCCCATGTATGGTGAACTAGCTGGGGCAATGCTGGAGAGCTCGCCCTGGTGGTGAGAATGGGCAAGAGTTGGCAGGTTGACTAACTCTGCCAGCACTCAGTGCAAAACCAGGACTGTGAGTGGTCCCATCCTCAACCCTATCTATGATCTGCTGGAGTACATGAAGAGACTGGTCCTGCAGCTCCAAAGCTGCAGGACCTCTATGACACAGGGCAACAAGAGGATATCCAAGATGAGTCACCGTGAGGGCCCAGTGTATCAGAGAAAAAGAGGCCTTGAACCGGGACAATGACCTTTGCCGTGAATACTTGCAAGTAGATACAGGGACTAAAGGGTAAACCGTGTGACTCACTGTGTCACGCAACTGCTTCCACAGTGAGCTTTTTCTTTTTCCATAAGTTTCATATTATTTTATTTTGGAGGGGAGGTTGTAAGAGCAAAGCAGGATTGGGGGGTGGAGACGAAGTGATGGATATATTAGTGGTATTGAGATGCATGATTTGAAAACCACAAAGAATAAATACAATGTTAAATAAATAAACTATAAATAAAGTCAGAAGCTGCATTCATAAAATCTCTCCAATATGGCTGCCTAAACTTGGACTGAAGAAGACAACAGCAGACATGGTTGTGTGGATGGGGAAAGCTCACTAGGTCTCAACCCTCCAGACTATAGGTAACTAAGGAATGCTGAGAGCAGGAGCAGTAGTGCTCCCCAGGTACAAAAACAATTTCTAAGAATTCATTAACACGTAGCTGGGTGGTGGTGGCGCAAGCCTTTAATCTCAGCACTCGGGAGGCAGAGACAAGCAGATCTCTGTGAGTTTGAGGCCAGCCTGGTCTACAAGAGCTAGTTCCAAGACAGGCTCCAAAGCTCCAGAGAAACCCTGTCTCGAAAAACCAAAAAAAAAAAAAAAATTAATTAACACCTCTCTAAATTTATCTTGACACTGCAGAATACTCACTAAAGAACCTTTTGCAGCCTGATTTTAATGTTATAATATCGCTTTGTTCACCAGCCTCATTTTGTTTCTAATTCTTAAAAAGGGAGAACAGGAAAGAAAGAAGGAAGGAAGACATTATTTTATGAAAATTCAGTTTATGAGAAATACGACTTCAGATCCCCTCGCCAAGCACAGTGATGGGAAGGGAAGCGTGTGGGGTGAATAATGCATGCTGTGGACAAGGAAGAAAATATGTGAAAAACTTCTATCTCTACTTTTGTTTTTGCTGTTCGGTTTACACAAATCACTACCTAAGCATTAATATTTATAATCCTAAGTCTTTTTTTTTCTACTGTGCCCATCAAACTGTCACATAATCAGGGTAGTGAGTATATCACATAACACAGGGGAGAGCCACTTGCCGGTCTTGGTTCCTGTAAATATTTTCCTTTTGTGCTGGATTAAGATTACCCTCATAGTAGGGGTCCTTGTGGAAGGAAAGTTTGCCAACATATTTTAGGGTTTAGAAAAATATAAACACTTCAAGATTCCACCAAGTCGATGTTTATGTACAGCATGAAGAGACCTTCCTGACCTAGTCCCTGTAGTTTTGGAAGTTTATTCGGTCGGAATTTAGTTTTGAGCAAAAGAGAGAGGGCTATTTTCTGTTGAGCGATGTCACTTGGTTGAAAACACAAATACTAAATCCATGTTTGGGTTTTAGCTGATTTGAAGTCCCCTTTCTGCCCCTTAAACTTTCAAGAGTAGGAACATACATACACCAACCACATATAGATAATCATAGACCTTCTTTATGACCACTAATCACTGGTCCAACAACTTACATGCTTGCTCTCAACCCTCCTTTATGGTGATATTTATTTCTTAGTGTTGTCTTACTGTGGAAATTGAGAGGTGGGATGAGGAAAACTAGATTTGTGTCTTATTTCAGCTGTGTAATATTTGTCTGGTTGAAATATTTCAGCTGTAAGATTTGGATCATAATGGACAGACAGAGTATAAGAGTAACAGTGTGCTTAAGAGTTCTGGCCTCCCAGAAACACTGTTTGAACTAAAATGCTGGCTCCCTGGGGTTTAGTATGAATGAGTAAATTTTTCTAAAGCTTTAGTTGTTCTTCTTTGTAAAATGAAGTTGAAGAATAGGGCCTACTCCATAGTTTGCTGCGGGGAAGATGTGTGTATCAGCTAGCTGTTTCCGAATAACAAACAGGCAAAGCTCAAGTTCTTCCTTAAAACAGTGGTCACTTATTAATACTTACGATGTGTGCGTTGTTTTAGGAGGGTTCACTTATATGTATGCAGGTAGCTACCAAATGAGTATGCATCTTTGATTATATTCTTTCAGAATATTATCAGGCTCAAGGTTAGTCAAGAATATTCTTGGCTAGAACAACAGGATTCTCTTCTTCATATATATCTTCCCTTCTACAGGGAGCTACCTGATCTCATTCTCCTGGTTGTTGGGCAAAGGACACTCAAGAGGGTGAGCGAAAAGGGGTGTGAGATGATTAAGGCTTGGGGTAAAATATGTGTGAGTATATCTCTTCCACAGAGCACTGGAGACAGACATGGTTCCAGAGAGACCAGTGACTATGACAAAATGTATAACAAATCTACCAAACTGTGCAAAAATGTCAGCATAAAGATGATCATAAAATACTGCTTAAAGGAAGTTACCCATCATGGTAACTAATATAGTATCCAATAGCATTACTATGAGTATTAAGTTCATAAATGACTATGAGCAAGGTAATAATATGTATTTTGAAATATGTCTATGTTGAGTGGTTGCAGAGTTGTTCCCCCTGAGATATATATCAACACATCACATCTGTTTTTTCTTCAGATGACTTCCCGTGGACTTTTACACACTTTGAGATATTGGGTGGTTCGTGTCAGCTCCCTAAAATAAGATGTATCCAGAAAGCTTCCCGTGTAGAAGTATTCTGGTTGAGACTGACATTTGTATTGTTAAAGTGAGAGCACATCTGTCCTTCCAGTATGGGTGGGAACTGTTTGTGTCATGGAAGCTCAAAGAGACCAAAAATGTGGAGGAAGAATGGATCTGATCCCTGAGCTTGAGCTAGGATGTCTATCTCCTATTGCTGTTGAGTGCTGCTGTTCCGCATTCTCTGGTATTTACACTCAGATGTGGGCTTGAACTACTGGGTCCCGTGGGTCTCAGGCTTTCAGGTACAGAACCCTGCTTCACTTTCAGATTTCCTGGGCAGCAACTTACATGTGGAAGGTTACACAGCTTTGCTTCTCTGAATGAGCTGTCTCTTCTTAAGCAATGTCTTGATGTATCTATCTAACTTACTTATCCCATCTCTCTAGGGAACAGTGACTAACTCGGCTGCTCTTTCTTCGTAGGCTGAACAGTGTCTTACCATATCTTGCTTCTGAATGCTTCTACTCAGCCACTATATCACCCTTCCAATGATCTTTTGTAGTGTTGTAGCTCTCATTGTGCCATTCAGGGACAGGTCTTAAATACTTAAAGTTGATGGATTTTCTTTCTGCTGAGATACTGTACACTTCTTGAAGGCAAGTACTATTTAAAAATCATACTTTATTCCCTCCTATATATGACAGATGCATGCCAAATACAGTTATTAGGGAAGTGGGATGTGAAAGAGGGAATGACATGAGAAACTAAACCCATATTTTCCATCCCAATTTAAGGAATAATAGCCAGTCTGTTAATACATTGAATTATTCTCGCATTAAGAACTTAATGGTCTTCTTAAAGATCCAGGGATATTTACTGGCTTACAACCTGTTTTGTTTCTGTTGGGACTGCTGTGATGTTTAGCACTTCATCACTGGAATTTTGTTTCTCATGCTTGAAGCTTTGTTCATTAGACAGTTCATCTGCAAATTATGTTTTTCACAAGAAATGAAAAGTTTTGCACTACTTGTTTTAAATACTAATACATACTTAATAACTCACTAGGATGTCAGCCACCCCTCTATGTGGTGTTGACTCTCAGACTTGACCTGGAGTCATTCAGTGGGTTCCTAAGTCAGATGAGGAACAGTAGAGAATTGACCATTTCTGGGATTGCTCTCTTAGAGTGTGACAGGAGTAGGGGCACTCCCTACCCAAATCAGGCTTTGGTTTACACAACTCCATAGAGACAAAGGCCATGCCATGACAAAATCAGTCAAGGTTCTGACCCACTTCCCTGACCCCAAGGGAGGTAGGCATCTCAGAAACCCTGCGATCAACAGTCTGCTAATCTGAGTGATCTACTTGGAGCACCCCTGTTCCTGCTACATTGTTTCCTCCCTTGACCTCTTCCCTCCCTCTACTAACTCAAGCTGTGTAAGCAAACAAGCTGTCCTCCAAAGTAGTCTCCTGGATCATTCATACCTACCATACTACACTCACTATTACCCCAAACCGTATTCCCCTACTCCCTCACACAAAGGCTGACAGGGGCTAGGGAACCTATAGAATCCAGTGATAAATGTGGACATGAAAAAAATTTTCAGTCCCCAATATATAACTTTTTAGCAGCCAAGACTTAGACTCATCTGCATTTTGCATACCTTTTCTTTATGAGTAAGAGATATGGTTTGGCATCCCCTTGAGAGCCGCTTTCAAAACCTTCCTTTGGTTGGATTCTGCCTCCTCCATCCACAAGGCTGAACTGTTGCATTCAGTCTCTCCCTGCCAAGTAATAGCCTTGCCTGAACTTTCCTGTGTTTTACTGCCCTTCACCAACTCTACTTTTACAGAGTTGAAATCAAATTGACACTGATCCTGAGAGTAGGAGTTTGGAATAGTCACGGGTGACATATGACTTCCTTGTCATTCTATAGGCCAAATGTTCATGCTTTGCAAAACCATTCAATTCCATGCTGTCAGAAACCCTTGTAGTGCACTTTTATGTTTTTGGGGTGTGTCATTGGTAGTTAATTCAAGGGTTCATTTTTTTTTAATATTGATGTTAGATTTACTTCACTCTGCCAGTGCCTCCTAGAAAAAGTCAGTGGATAAATACAAAGCATCAATATTAACTATTATTACATTGATGTGTAAAATATAACTATTATTAGTGACAGCTTAGTCTGTTGGAATTATATGGTGCTTAAATATTTCAGGCCAGTTCTCAGTACCTGTGATTTTGCCAGGCTTTTGATATTTTCAGCATTTGAAGTCATACATGCAATCTACTCTACAGAAGCAGAACACAGTGGTCTGAGAACTGCATGGGCTTATGGGTAAAGATCTTAATTATACTATTCCAAGCAGCGGATGAAGGCTTGTCTAAGTGGCAAATCCTGCAGAGCAACAGACTCTTTGTTTGGTCTCATGCTTCTACTGATCAACATGATGAAATATCTGGATAAAAAGTGGTTGTGGATATAATTTGACTAATAGAACCAACAGAAGTAAGCAGTTGAGGGTAGAGAAAGAAGGGAGAGAGGAGAGGAACAGAGGAGAGGATGGGAGCAGAGAGGAGAGGAGAGATAGGTGAGCCATCTTCTTTTACAAAGACTGAAGCTGTGGTCCTTCTCTGTAATAGAACACTATATTAGAATGACATGTAAAGGAATCACCTCTTCCTCCCCATGGGAGTTATCAATTGTACTAGAATATTCAGTGTAGAGAGATCTCAGTCAAGCTCCAATGACGAAAAATTGACAGCCTTCAATTATGGGAAGGCAAGCACCTAAGAATGATGATAGCTCATTCTTTGCCTTCCAAAAAGCAGAATAGAACCAAAGTGAAGATTGTTCTAGAACTGTTCATTTGGGTCCATAAAAAGAAATTCTAAGAATAGTTCATCTAGAAGCATAGTTGGTAACTGAACATTGAGTGAGGGCAGTAGCATTCCTAATTTTGGAGGTGAACTGAAATGAATCTGACCACAGATGATCTAGTCGATGGAGCAGGGCTAAGATTTTGTGGTCATGTTGAGGAAGATCTAGAAAGAGTTGAATGCAGGCATGGGGCACAGAGAAGCTTAGAAATTCCACAGATAAAAGATATAAGGGAAGAGGGACAGGAAAAGTGAAGCCTATGAGCATTGTTGGAATGGACTTATTTGGAGTACCAAGTTTCAAAAGGAAAAGAAAAGTCTTCATCTAGAAAAGGGATTTAACCAATCAGTGGAATTCTAGGATTAACTATTGATCATATAGGGAATAGAGAACCCCAATCACATTTGAGTCAGTAGATTTGCAACACGGGAGAGCCACTGCCATCCCATCAGAGCATTGACTACCATCCAGTGCCCCATATTGCACCATCCCAGTTTTCATGACTCTTCTTCCATTCTCTCAGTTCTTTGTGCTATTTTGTCTTGCTGTCAACAGGTACTTGACCTATGGCTAATGAAAGCAGTTTATTGCAGACTGAAATGTGTAGAGTCTGGTCATCTGGCAAAGACTATAGAGAGGGAACACATGGAGATTCAGTTGCATGTTTTGGAACATGTAGCTTGTGCAGAGAGTTGTGGTAATTATTTTGATCTGGAAAAGGTCAGACGTATCTTCTGTCTTTCTAATTTTCTTTTCTTTTCTTTCACTTTCTTTCTATCTTTCTTTTTCTAACAAGGTCTCAGTATGTAGCTCAAGCCAGCCTCTAACTCATAATCCTCTTGCCACTACATTCTGAGAGCTGAAATTACAGGTGTGCTCCACCAACCTTGCATCTTTGGCTATTGTTTATCTTTTTCTAAACAGTTGGATCCTTCCTTCTTTCAGAAAGAGTCCTAGAGTTTTGATTTTACAACATAGCAATGTGGCTAATGTAGGTTGTGACCACAGTTATTTGTTTAGGTGAAGTAATATATTTTCCTTCATAGGAAATCATGGTTAGAAAACTAGAACTCTAGTCAAATGGGAACTTGAAATTTGTGTACCAGGTGTGTGGCTAATGTGCCAGATTCTCAAGGCAGGTAGCGTGGTTGGTGGTGAAATAGCTTGTTTTACACCTGGACATGACAGATACTATATATAGGTCTAATGACTGCCTTCTCTCCTTGGATTCTTTCAGTCTCAAAGACTTTCTGTAGATTAAGACATTTGTTCCTTTGATTGCCGTGGTGACAATGGGCTTCCCCTAGTGTTTTTGAGAAAACCATAGTTGCCTCATCTGAAATCCTGTTGGGAGACTAGTTCCTAAACTGTTTTTCCTTTAGAGTCACTGTCGTGTTCAAAGCTGATTCTATCTGACTCATTGTATATCATTCAGATAACCGTAGCTGGGAGGTTTTATAGGAAAGATGTGGATTTGAAAGCAGAATTTGGGTTTTATTTGCAACTTCACCATTTTGTGACTGTGAAAATGTCTCCTCAATGTGAGTCAATCAATTAGCCTTCAATATATGTGTATCTTTAATTTTTAATTATTTTGTTTATATAAATGTATGGGTATTTTGTCTGCTTGTATGTTTATGTACCATGTGCAAGGCTGTACCAGGGATGATAGAAGAGGCCATCAAATCCCCTGAAACTGGAATTATAGATGGTTGTGAGTTGCCATGTAGGTACTAAGGAATAAACACTGGCCTACAAGAGTGACAAGTGCTCTTAACCATTAAACCATCTCTGGGGACTAAAATATGTACAATTTGAATCCTTAAAATTTATAGCATCTCTGCTACAAATGCTGATTTTTAGTGTAATTGCCGAAATTATGAAGTATTTTCTATTGCAATTTCAGTTCATGTGTATGCTTATAGATCTACCATCACAAACAACATCTTAGAACTTATACAGTCTTTCACTATTTTGTTACCCAATTGTCTCTGAATGATATTACTTTTAGTCTGCGTGTGGCTGACAACCTTCTCCCCTGTAGAAAGATGGTTGCTGTGAAGGAGCCTTTACCAGAAAATCAAATCCAGTTGCCTCTCTTACATAGACATCGAAAGTAAAGTACCAATGACAAACGCAGGCAGCTCAATATATTTGGCATTTCTGGGTGTCAAGACCCAGCCAGGACAGTGATTGATGATGTGGGCGAAAAATTTCTCATTGTATTCATCACTTTCCAAAACAAGGCCACAAGGGACAACCAAATAAGTTAATTAATAAGCAGAATAAAAAGGAAAGGATGTCCTAGAAGCCCTAAGGATGCAGGGGGTGGGGCAGCTCTGAGACCAAGGCTACTGAGGAGGAGGCTCACTCAAAAGCTCACATTCCTAAGGCTCAGGGAGGTGGCTTCTGTTTTTCTGTGTTGCTGAAATCACACTAGTGTTTGACAAATCCCTTTATATCTCATACTGAAAGTGGATTCATAAACATTGACCCCTTTGAAGGGAATTTAAAGATAGTTCTTTTTAGTGATCACACATCAAAGCAGGGATGACATTTCTCTTGTTCTTAAGTGAACCGTTATTAGCCTACAAACTAAATCTGCAGAGGGTCTTAGAAGAGAAATTAACATTTCATTTCAGAAGGTAAAAACATGACAGCTTTGGCGGTCATATAGGTTTACTGCCTGGAAGGAAAGTGTACCTTGGATCTTTTTATTACTGATTCTACCAAGACTGAGCAAAACTAATTTTGATACTGAGAGAATCTGGAGAATGTTGCCCTTACTCTAATGGAGCCAAACTCTTAAATTACACTAACTGTTCTTCTCTATGAGATCCTATCTCCCAAGGAGAATATGAAACATCTGGAAACAATTTAATTCAAAAAATGGATCTTAGCATCGTGCCATGCTACAAATCTCGTCTCTCTATGACCCAAGGCAAGCAGGTTCACTTCACAGTCTCACTTTTCCTCTAGGTAGACGGAACTGGTGGTACCATCTGTACAATGCCTTGGCAGTCACATTCAATTTCTCCTGACAGTAAGAAAGTTAAACTCTGAGTGTTGTCTCTTTTCAAGTCACACAATGAAGCCTTGAACTTTGCTGCCTAAGAATATGACTGGTTTTTTTTTGGGGGGGGATTGACTCTACATATTACAGAGGTAATTTACTTAACATGAAGTCATTAGAGTAGACTTCTGTCCAACATGACTAATATCCTTATTAAAAAGTAGCATGGATTTAAGCAGAAATATACATGGAGAAAAGATACTGTGAAAATAAAGCAGAATTGAATGTGAATATGAATACTCCCATTCACAAGCCAAGGGAGAAGAAGACTTAAAGATCTAAATGGGAACCACCTCTGCTTACCCTTTGGCTTCAAGCTTCCAGGATAGTCAAGCATCAGGCCTTCTCTTCCAAGTATGGTTTCTTCTTCCCAGTTTGTGGCACTTGGGTACAGTAGTGTTAGGCAACTACTGTTGGAGAAAGGGTAATGCCTTTGAAACCTCCTTCTGAAATGGGTGACTGTGATGACAGGAATCAGACTTGAACATGACTCTCCTCCATTAAAACTTTCTTCAAAAGTTGTGGGTCCTTCTAATCACTTAACGTAGGTAGTATCTGATTGTCTCGGTAACATGGTTGTCATGACAACAGGGTTTAAAAAATTTCACCACCAAATCTGGAACTAAATATGCTAAAATTTCAATGAGATATTTTCTTTCACTAGTAGATTAAGCAAAGCAGGCATATAAATGGGTATACACACATGTGCTGCTGTATACACACACACACACACAGAGACAGACAGACAGACAGACAGACAGACAGAGGGAGGAGAGAAAAAGGGAGAAAGTCTTGCTTCTTCTGACTCACATCTCAGTGTTCTAGTTGAGGACATATCCATTACCATTACGCATCTACTCACTAAACTGACATTTTATTTGTTCAATTGGCATTGACTGAGCAACTACAATGTGCCAAACACAGAAGGAAAAATCTTGGCAGATGAACTGCTCACATCAGAGAAAAGCTTGAGGTTGTTTTAATGTCTGTGTAGAAAAATGACATATTTACTTGTGAAGGTTAGGGAACACTTTCAACTTCCCAAGAAGGGACAGCTGTGCTTTGCTTACTCACTGTCACCTCTCAAGGATGTAAAGCAGTTCGCAATATCTAAAAGATGCTTAACGGATATGTATTCAACACATGAGTGAATAAATGAATAAAAGAAAATTTTAAAAATCCCTCATATCAATCTGGGACTTAGGGAATATTGAAATGACCACTTGTGTGCAACAGTTATGTCAGCTAATGTCCATTTGGCACTTGCTAGTTTCCTGTCACCAGCCTTAGCACCATGTATAATGGTTTTTGTGTGATATTCACAGAAGCCTTGGCTATAATGAATTATATGCCCTATGAAGGAACAAATGGGGACTAGATGAAAGATCTATGGTGGTAGAGAGACAAGTAAAATCAGGTAGTTGCAACTTTAGCATTGTTGCCAGCCTGTATTAATCAGGGTTGTCTAAAGCGTCACGACCAATAGAATGAATGTGTATCAAACATGAGTTATTTGGTTAGTTGACAAGATGAAGTTGGAGTAGGCCAACATTGGTTGTCTCACAATGGAAACAACTTTGTAGTTGCCCTTATTCATGAAGCTGAGTGCCTCCTTGGTGCTTTGACAGTTCCAGTCTGGAGCAGAAGGCCTGAAAGATTCCTAAATAGTTATTGGATTCTCTTTCATAACCTAAAGAACCCAGTTATAATACCAGGGAAGAAATCAGCTGTAGCAGCAACATGTTAGATGAACTTGCCAGTAAACACTAAGGTCCAGCGAAGTAAAAAGCAAAATGCAAAAATCTTCCTATTCCATGTGCTTATATCCAGGATGCTACCCATATTTAGGGTGGGTCTTATCACATCAGTAAAGACAAGCAAGGTAATTCCCAAAACACATGTATAGACATGCCCACAGGACAATCCAGTGTAGACAATCTTCTCTTGAAAATCATTTTTTTCCAGGTAAGTTTAGTGTAGGCCAACTTAATCATGAGAGGTAACCATCAAACTGCCCCACTTTCTTCAAAACTCTAAGCATACGGTCTCCTACTTGAATGGAAGGACCCTCCAAAGGAAAGAAAGAGAAGAGGTGGGAATAGGTTTCCAAATCTTTCATTAGTTGCTCATTCATATTTTATTAGGTGTTTTTCATTAATGTTCAGAATTAAAAACCCTCAGGAGTTCTTGAAGTGTCTATCTGGACCTTGATTCTTCTTCTCTTCTCCCTAGGGAAACTATCTTGCAAATTTTACTCAACTTTAAAACAAAATAACTTCCTTTTGTTTGTTATGTATTTTATAGTTCTGAAACTTTGTTTTTTTAACAAATTAGCATATGAAACAAGATTTCATTCTGATATTTTTATACTTGTGTATCACTGTAGGAGAAGGGGGCTGATTGTTGGTTCCTGGCTGCTTAGCACCAAAATAATCACACAGAGACTGTGTGATTAAATCACTGCTTGGCCCATTAGCTTTAGCTTCTTATTGGCTAATTCTTACATATTAATTTAACCCATCTCCATTAATCTGTGCATCACCATGAGGTCGTGGCCTAAGTTTTACCCTGCTATAGGTCCAAAGCGGTTCCTTTATTTATCAGTGGTAATCACAACACCCAGAGGGAAATCACACATCACTTACCCTTTTCTGTTTAAATAAAAAAGGAGGTTTTAACTTTAACACATTCAAATTACATATAACAAAACAGTTATCAAGCAAGAATTACAGTTACAATATTTATATCTGTTTTATCTTTTATCATATCTAAGGAAAACTATAACTATATATTCTTCAACTCCATCAAAGACTCAGGAAGAATATAATATTGCCTAAGTAGACAGAAAGTGCATTGTAAGCAACTTCCAAACTCTAGAATTGTCAGAGACATCTTGCTACCTGGACAGTCACCCAAAGTTCTTCTGTACTGTTGGGGCATCCATCTTCAGCCTACTGGCTCTCAGAGGCAGTGAGCAGCTCCACTATGCTGTGCTGGATGGGGCAAGCAGGCAGTGCCATATTTCTCTTAGCAATGGTGCTGCTTAAGTTCATAAGGAGGGCTTAGCATTTTAAGAAGCACTCCTGAACAGTAAAGAATTACAGATACACAATAGGACAGATTTAGACATTAAAAAAAAAAAAAACCTCCAAATGAGTCACAGTGTTGGATAAATATATAGCCGTGCTGTTTTGAGATGCTGGCTTCCTGGGCCATGCTGCCAGCATGCTCTCTGGCTCATTCAGGAGTCCCAGCATTTGAATGGGATTTGTAAGCAATGTGCTATGGCTTGCTTGATGGCAAAGCCCATTCGGAAGAAAAAAAAAGTGGCTAAACTTTGTTTTTAAGTGTCTTGAATTCATTTGCAAGCCCTCTCAGATTTTTAGTGGATTTTAGTTGGCTATGTGGGTGCCAATCTTTTGAAGGAGGCTGATTGTTGGTTCCTGGCTGCTCAGCTCTGAAATTATCACACAGAAACTGTATTAATTAAATCACTACTTAGCCTATTAGCTGTAACTTCTTATTGGCTAGCTCTTACATTTTAATTTAACCCATTTCTAGTAATCAATGTGGCTGTGACTTTCTGGGTAAAGTTCCGTCTGTCTCCGGCAGGACTACATGGCTTCTCTCTTGGCTCTGCCTTCTTCCTCCCAGCATTTAGCTTAGTTTTCCCCACTTGCCTAAGTTCTGCCCTATCAACAAGTCAAGATAGTTTATTTATTTACCAATGGTGTTCACAGCACACAGAGAGAAATCCCACACCATTATCTCTGAACTTGTTCGTATCTTCCTTCTGTTATCTTCCTTTGTCTATCATTTTTATTGGATCATTTCCTCTTTCAAATAGTTTCATTTCTGTATTCAAGAAAAAACATCAAAGCAAACTCTCATCATCAGCCTATGACACCAACACTTCGTACAGAATCATTATCTGGCTCCCAGTAATGTTTCATTGGGTGGAATTTTAATACTAATTCCAAAAACTGTCAAGGAATGTCATTGGTTTGGATTTACATAATTGATATAGTGGAGTATTGATTCATGTTAGTAAACCAGAAGTCTTGGACTTAAGATGGGAGTTAATTGGGGTTAAATGGTGTCATCTTTTGACAGGGAGGAATGCTGGAACCTGCCTCTGTAGGATGCTGTAAATCATTGCTGTCTGTCCAGCTACCATGGAAAGAAGAAGCACCTTCCTTTTGAAATAACTAAGAGTAGAGTCAGATTGGGGCAAGAGGGGTTTGGTGACAGCCTCTGAAATTACAAAAGATAAATAATATGAGCATATCTATTTGACTTTCCTTCCTTCCTGAAGGTGCATTGTTATGAATAAACAGAAATTTGGTTTAGATCTAAGGTGAATGTGTTATCAGGTTGTAAGCAGAGGAATGACCAACAAGGATCCATTAAATGTTGGCCCATGTTTCATTCACAATATAAACATCCCTTTGAGTGACCCTCTATGCATCATGAATTTGGCCTGCTTTCATGATGCATACATACTTTTATTCATGTATTCATGCTCAAGTCCAACTCTGCATGTACTGAGCCTAACTCTGTTATTGGCAGTCTGCACAGAGCCTGACAATGCTGAACAAGTCATAGCCATCCATGTGTATTGAAGCACAGTAACACATACAATCAGCTTAGCTTGGACAGATGGAATTATATCTTGCATTAAAGAGAAATGACTCACTCAAGAAACCTTTGAATGTGACTAGAGTGTCTAAGATTTGTGGAGTAGGACCATTGTATTTAAGGGGTCAGCATGGATGGGTTCAGCTTGCTTTGGAAATTGGGATTCAGTGTGATTAAAGTAACTAGCCTTCTGCATCCTATAGTGCTATGTCCTTTCCTAGCAATACTGGATCCTTGCCTGATAACACACGCCAGTAATTCCATTACTCACAGGATGAGATAAGAGGAGGAGGAGTTCAAGGGGAAGTAGCTAAGCAGGAATAGGTTAAGCAATACCACCCTGTCTTCCTAAAAAGAACATGGTATGAGTCATATGATCATTTTCATTAATACCCTCCCTGAGGTGAATATTCCAGAGGCTCAGGACTTTGAACTGGCTCATCTCCAGTTTATACTCAACGGAATTTGTTCAACAATTATGACTTAAATGTTGAATAAGTGAGTGAATGTATACAAATGTTGAGACACTAAGAATAAGGGTTCTTTCAGATCATGGTGATACAGCTCAAGAGATATTTATCCAGTGAATGAGTGAATGATGATTCAAACAACTTTGAAGATGAATATTCACTGAAACAAGCTGGATATTGAAGCCTATAGTGAAAATCCAGCATCCCAAGCAAAGTGTAGGTATAGTAAAATTTATGTATCACTATGGGCTGAGAAGAAGCTTTAAGAATTATTTTTAAAGTAAAAAAAATAAAAGATTTTATACCAGGTGAAAGTATATAAAATTATAAAGTTTTAATGGAACTCAGTCATACCTGTTCCTATGTAGTCTATGGCTGCTTTTTTTGCTACCAGGGCAGACATGAGTAGTTGCTACAATATGACAAACCTAAAATATTTATTATCTGGCCTTTTATGGAAGTGAAAAGCAATGTGACTGCTGCTGCAGATTCCATTTGGTTAACAAGGCTTAAACCAGCATGCAGGTTGATGACATTCCCTTTAAGAATTTCCTTTTTCCAAATCAGTGGCTCCCTGGAAATTCAAATACAACTGCACAGGGGAATTGCATTTCCTCCTTCTCAAAATGTGAATGTTGCAGATGGCGATTGATTACGCCTTTGATTAGGAAGCAAGGGGGCACACTGCTTAGTACAACATGCAAGCTAATTTAGGCTGAGGTGGCACAATAGAAACAACAGCAGCTTACACAGTCACAAAGCCCACGTTTTATCTTGCAAGTTCCCGCAGGTCATCTTCCACATCTGGGTGCCAGGCCCCTGAGTTATCAAACCCTGAAAGTCAGAAGCCATCTGTAAAGATCCCTTCCAGGAATAAGAGTTTGTAATTCTGTAAATTCAAACCACTATTTGTGTTCTGTGTTCAGAGTTCTGTGTTCAGAGATAGGCATTTGACAAAGAAAACACTCACTGGCCACAAGGTACATTTGATTATTTACATGTGTTGAGTTAAGGAGACTTTCATGGGAAGGAAACACAGGCTGGAATTTCCAATCTGCAGGAAACATGGGAACAATTAGGGTTTTGCATTTTATCTTGAAGCTTCAAGATGCATTTTCTCTCCTCATCTGGATGGAAGGGACTGAGAAAAAAAAGAAGCTTGCAGACTAAGATGGGGGCTATGATTACAGCTTACAGTTCAAATATCCCCACACCATACAAGTTTCCCTATGATTTAAAAAAAAAAGAAAAAAAGCCAAAAAGCCAATCGCTTCCCCTCTTAGCCCTGTAATAATCATACCTTGAGGTTTCTTAACAGCGTATGAGGGCAGAATGATAGCCAGGGCAGATTTTAAGCGCTGCAAGTTCTGTAATGGATGGCTGAGCTCTGCTCTGCGGTGGAGCTGAGCCCTCAAGCTATTGCTCATTCTCTTCACTTTGGAGCCTGGATTGTTGGTAGAAATGTTGGAAAGGTGCTTGCAAAATATCAGTGCTTAAGTGACTGTTTCAGTTGTTAAATCATAATACAGTGTGATTTTGCCGAAATGAAGTAATTACAGGGGGAGAGAAGAAAAGTCAAATGATATAAAAACAGGTCCTTTGGATAGTATAAGTGCTAATGTGCTCTCTGATGCATATGCATTATTCATCCCCGCTTCTGCCTAGAGCACAAGAGTTTCTACTAATTTAAGGGTGGAGGTAACATTATTTTGGCTCAACCTCTTATGCCTAAATTTGGATGACGATGCTATGCTTGTAGGTCCTCAAATATTTCTACAAGTAGCTGTAATTATTCTAAGTCAACAGTCTGCCGTTTTAATGTTTTGATTTGAAACCAATAATTTAATCTCCCTCCCTTCCGCTGCTTATTTTATGCCAATGGATTCTATTCAGAGCTGGGCCCCACCATGTCTTCACTATCGGATTGTCATGGAATTGTTCAGAGTTCCTGAGTCCCGGTTTTCATGCGGATAGGAGGAGGATAATAACATGACACTTTTGCAGGCTTCTGTCATCACTGTGGATGAGAAGCCCCTCCCAGTATCCAGCACGCAGGAAGCATGCAGCAGATATAAGCAGTCTCTCTGTCATTTGAAGTCAGATGTGATTCACTGGGCACCTGCCCGTATCTCCGCACCTCCTATGGGCTGGGAGACACTCTGCCACTTTAACCCTCCGAGTTTTTCTTTCTCCTACCACTGTTTCCCTAGTTCATGAGCGTATGCTTTCTTCCCCTTTCTCTAAACATGGACTCCTTAAGCTTTGCAAACTCATCTGATGGTATCCATGTTTGGCTTCCTCTCAGAGTCAACCATAAACTTCTGGGCAAGAAGCATTGTGTGGTGAGTCAAGCAAGAGAAAGCCCTATGAAGAAGAACAACGTGCATATTTTAAACCAGTGAAACAGTGCAAGCTACCCTTGGAAACCCATTGCTATTAGAATATTAGTATTTGTAAAACCACCAAGAAACATAGTATGAGACCTGTTGGAATCCTCCTTTAACGTTCAGCCTCTTTAAAACCTATTCCTCTGTTCTAGAACTCAGAGATGGTTCAGCAGTTAAGAGCCCTGACTATTATTTCAGAGGCCCCAGGTTGCATTAGAAGCTTGAGGCCTGGAAAAGGAGGGGACTGTTCACAACTGCCTTTAACTCCAGCTCCACGGAATCTGATAGCCTCCTCAGGCCTCTACAGGCCACAAGTGTGCATGAGGTGTGCATACACGCATGTAGGCAAACACTCAAACTGCATTGTACATAAATACGTTCATAAAAATGTGCCCCTCTTTTCTGTTTCCATCTGTCTTCCATACTCTTTTCCAGAGTGTAATTTTTTTCTAGACTGCTTCTCACAGTGCCTTTGCAAATGCTCTTCCTTTACTGTAGAGTTCTCATCTGCCACCCCCACCTTTCTGATCACAACCCAAGCCTTACTTTGCAGGGAACTTTTAATCCCTTCCTCAGTCAAGGTGATAGCTGCTGGTTGCCCGAACTCAGAATACTTTGTTTCCTCATTTAAGGTTTAATCTCGGCTTGAGTTAAATTATTTAAATGTATGATTATTACATTAATGTCTATCATTCCCTTGGTAGATCGTTAATTTCTTGGGAAAAGAAATCAAGCCTGTGTTTATTCTCTGGCATCCTCAGTCTCACAGCCAGTCCCTGGCATACCGCACACTCTCAGTTTGCCTTTGTCAGTAACTTAAGGAAGGAGGAGCCGATGATTTCCATTCTAGAAGTAGATGTGAAACAACATGTTTAATAAGGAAGTTTTTTTTTTTTTTTTAAAAAAAAGCTTTTTGCTACATGTTTCCTGGATCATGTGATGTTTACTCATCCCAAGCATAATCATTTAGCAGTGTCTCTCTTAGTCACAGTCCTGGTTCTTCTACTCTGAATATCTCTGATGTTTTTCCTCCTATATCCATTCACTTTTTACCCCAAACTGTACACATTCTGTTGGCCATCTGTGTTCTTCTGATTGATTTTGTAATGGATAACAGAGAGAATATAACAGCATAAAGGTGTATCTGAGTTGCTGATTGGGTGAGAGACCCACTGTTTTGAGTTAGGAAGATAGGAAGGTACATTGTTGATTGGGTAAGAGACCCACTGTTTTGAGTTAGGAAGGTAGGAGGGTACATTGTTGATTGGGTGAGAGACCCACTGTTTTGAGTTAGGAAGGTAGGAGGGTACATTGTTGATTGGGTGAGAGACCCNTTGAGTTAGGAAGGTAGGAGGGTACATTGTTGATTGGGTGAGAGACCCACCGTTTTGAGTTAGGAAGGTAGGAGGGTACATTGTTGATTGGGTGAAAGACCCCCTGTTTTGAGTTAAGAAGGTAGGAGGGTACATTGTTGATTGGGTGAGAGACCCCCTGTTTTGAGTTAGGAAGGTAGGAGAGTACATAGGATACTATGCTTCCAGATCTTACTGAATCCTCCTACCCCCTTCAGCAATTTCCCTGCAGTTGCTACTACATACTTGAAGCCTCGCCCTTTACATAGCATCTTTCCAAATCAGGCATATGATCCTGAAGTTAGTTACAGAGAATATCCTTCCTTAGTTCATGATTATCTGACCCTCAAAAGTTGTTCATGGTTATCTGTATAGTTCTGGATATCTGGCCTTCAAAATTTGTATGATCAATACCCTGAAGCTGATGGTATTGACAGGTAGACTGTTTGAAAGGTAGCTGGGCCATGAGGTTGTGGGATTACTACCATTGTCAACGATATTCAAGAGGACACACCACCACTTTTACAATCTAATGGTCTATTCAGAATGTGCTATTTCTGTAGCAGAGAGGGGACTTTTGCTAGATGTTCAGTCTTCAGGAGACTTGTACTTCTGGTCTTCACATATGTATTCTGACACATAAACATTTCTTCTGCTGATAAAATACTTGATTAATCATGTTTTATTGTAGCAACACAATCATACCAAATCTCTCATCCTTCTCTAAAACCATCCTAGTTATGTATGTGCTTACCAAGTCCGTGGCCTAGGCTACTTTCTCTATCATCTCATCCAACATATTCTATTCATATTGTTCAAAGGGACTGTGATTTTTGACTAATCCATTTTAAATGACCTGGGGTGCAGCACTAATTCTCTTGAACTCATCTGACTTTTAACAAATACTGCAAAATGCCTCTGTTGCAAGCCACCATTCTGTCTCATCTTCTTATGCATTCCTTTATCCTCAGAGAAACTTAGTGACCCTCATTATCCTCACCTACCTTCATTCCAGTAAATAGTATTGGCCTTATCATTTTATTCCAAGCAAAGAAGTGCCTAATTCAACCCATACTCCTCTTAGACTTACAAAGTGCCATACTTACTCATTGATAATGCAAGGCTCTTAGCAACAGCATCCTGTGGTTTCTTTTGCTTCATCAGTTTCATCTCTTGCTATAGATCTAGTACCCTAGCTATCTGGCAATTTCAATCTATATGTTGCCCATCCACAGGCCTTTAGAAGCACCATTAATTTCAGATAAATCTCCCTGTCTTTCTTACACTGAAAAATGGCCCTGCATTGACTCCTCAAGAATCAGATTCAAATTCATTTCCTCTCTGAACCCATGTCTAAATTTCCAGCCTCTTACCGAACTATAACTTCTTTCATCCATAACGCTGCAAATATTTAGAAATAATCATTGCTCATCTCTGTCTCCCTCATGGGATGATGAGGTCTGTAGGAGTAAGACCTAAATCTCATGGTCCACGAGTTTCCTTTGTGCAGCTAAGCACAGTATCTGGTGTGTCCCATGCATTGTAATGCACTCAGTGAATAAATGGAGGCTAGCTTAAAATGCCTGTCCTTTTTTCCCTTGATTACAAGCACTCAGTCTACAAAGGAAATGTTCTCCCCTTGATACAGAACTGGTATTTTACTGAAGCAGTAGACAGTTGAGAAATATAAAAAGTGAGTAACATATGCATTCTCATGAGTGTACATCTGTAGTAAATTGTCATTTATGATCATCAAAAGGAAAGGGAGGAGAAGGAGTTTGTATTTTAAGACAGACTATATAAAACTAACCTAGATAGTCATGCTGTCATTTTAATTTTTATCTTTGCTTTAATAAATACTTCCCTCCAAAAGACTTGCCCTCCTAAAGAGAGCTGATAAGCTCTCCAAACAGAACTAACAGGTCTTTGCATTTCTAAACCTTTGATTCTAATTCCTAGGAAATGTTAGGAGATAAGACTAACAGTCCTTGATATTTGTGAGGTTTGTAAAATATTCTTTTCATCTTGTTTTCATTTTCATAGACTTAATATGCAAGGGAATTTCTGAACTTCAAGCCAATGTTTCTGTTTGATTCTTATTCATGATTTATTTATTTTATGTGTGGGGGTGTTTTGCCTATAGGTATGTCAGTGTACTTCATATGTGCCTGGTGCCCATGGAGGTCAGAAAAGGGTGCGTCATCCACTGGAGCTACAGATGCTGGCTATTGTAGGCCATCAGGTGGGTGTTGGGAACCAGCCTGGACAATCTGCAAGAACAGCAAGTGCTCTTGAGCGCTGAGTGCAAATGTTTTCTGTTTCTTCTTCTGGTTTTTAGTAAAAATTGCAAGTCATTACAATTCCACCAACATTGAGTGCTGATGATTCTAAAGTTTGAAGTCTAAACTGGAGATCTAAAGAAGTAGAATGTTCCTGATGATGATCCTCGCAAAGGAAGTAGGTGGGTGCCAGGGTTTAATTCAATAAGTGTCAGTGTCTGAGCTGGGAATTGAAGTATGAATAGGAGTTTGCCATTATATGAGGGAAAGAAAGAAACTGAAACAATTCAATGGTTTTCTAAAATGATATTGCAGCTGATTTTAATCCAGTCCTAACTATGGATATTGCAGAGAAGGGAAATGGGGAGGGGAGATAAGAGAGATGATGTGATTTGAAAAAAAAAAACCCCTTCTGGCCTTTTTGCTGTTGTTTCATTGTCTTTGAGGCTGCAGGAAAAGTACTTTGTGAGGGCTGCTTTGATGTGTATGAATTATTCATCATTAAGAAGTCAGGCAGCTGACACTAGTCTTTGTTCAAGCTGTGGAGGGTATTAGAGGCCCTTGAAAAAGCAGAACATTTTGTTCTTCTTTCTGCCCTGTGCAAGGGTCCACTGCAGAGGTGGGAAGGTCTCTGTCAGCTTCTCTCCAGCTGATGCCCATCACAGTATGTCAAGACTTCCTGTGCCACCATCTTTCATCTTTCTCCACTCTGTCATTGGAGATACTCCTCTCTCTCTCTCTCTCTCTCTCTCTCTCTCTCTCTCTCTCTCTCTCTCTCTCTCTCTCTCTCTCTCCTCTCTCTCCTTCCCTCCACCCCTCCCTTTTTTCCTTCCTCTCTCTCCTCTCCCTCCTTCCCTTCCTTCTTTCCTCTCTCTCCTCTCTCTCTTTCCCTCCCCCTCTCTCTCTCCTCTCTCTCCCTCCCTCTCTCTCTACCTCTCTCTTCNCTCTCTCTCTCTCTCTCTCTCTCTCTCTCTCTCTCTCTCTCTCTCTCTCTCTCTCTCTCTCTCTCTCCTCTCTCTCCTTCCCTCCACCCCCTCTCTGCCCACATCTGTGGACAGCTTGCTTCATTAAAAACCCAGTGTCTAGCCAGATGGAAATACACAACTACCTAGTCCATTAGTGCTCTTGCTCTGCCCCAAGTAGCCTGACCTGGGAGCAGCCAGAGCTAACAGGATGTCTCATTAAGGCAGCTTTTGTCACAGCCTTTCCCTGCCATTTAACATTGTCCTGAGCATTATGTGGATTTATGCTAAGAGCCAGCTGTCTGCTCAGGACTTGGTAATGGGAAGCCTCGAGTTGCTGAGAGCCCACTGTGTGCTGGTGAAACACATTATTCTTGCTTCTGCAATGGCCAGGAATGTCATGTTTCATGCACATAGACAGAATGAATCAAAGGCCACGGAAGGCATTCATGATGGCTCTCTACCGCTTTATGAAGGGCTTCAGATAGATGACCACATTTGCCCCTAGAATGTAGGCATTATTGTTGTTCATGTTTTGGGGATAGGAAATCAGAAGGCCAACACATATCAAGTAATTTACTCAGCTTTAACAAGCAATATACGGGAAAGCCACACTCAATGCCTATGTTCTTTCTACTCTAATTCTACCTATGACTTGAATCCAAAGTGCCGAAGTGCCTCCTCTCTCCCAATGCTTATGTGTTGAAGACAATGCAGCAGTGACCAGAGGTGAACCATTTAGAAATTCCTTGAATTGCTAGGGCTCCAACCTCATTCAGTTGATCCATTAATGGGTTCCCAGGGACACTGGGCTTTGTTAGAGGAGCTTGATTGCTAGCTTTGGAATTTGTCTGACATGAGGTAAGCTGCTTTGCTCCATTGCTGTACCTAGCATTATGTGCAGACTCCCCCCACGCTGGAAATGACAAGGGCAAGCAACCACACACTGAGACCTCTGCAACTGCGTGGAAAGGAATGCTTCCTCCTTTTAAGCTGGTCTTCTCAGGTGCTGTATCATAGCAACAGAATGCATGTAAATACCATTGTATTTAGAATACATTGCCTTTTTAATTCAAGCAGCAATGATTAATAACAATAATGAGAAGATGGCTGACATGCTGACATGTTGCCAGTATTATTATCAAAGCTAACATTTACACAAAACCAGCTATACAGTAATTACTTCATATCATATTTAATTTTATTTATACTGTTATGGGATAGCCACTCTGTCCTCATTTCATAAACAGAGAAATATAATCAACTGTTAGTTAAATAAAAAAAATGACAACAGAACATTGATTTGACTTGATTTCTGATAGCCAAATCTATCTGACTTCAAATCTGAAGATTTGAAGAAATGATGGTGGCAGGCTAGGGGGATACATGAAGAGATAAAAACATGTTGGAAGGCAGGCATGTCTGGCTGTGGATGAGAGAACATCAATACTTGGTGTTGAAATGATATTCAATTTAATGCTCTGCAGTAGGCAAAAATGTATTGTATCACCATGGTTATATTCATGTATCATACAAGTCTCTGTTTTTATGAACTCATGACCAAAGTCATGACACATCCATATACAAATTATTAATGAGATATACACAGAATATGATAACAGTAAGCACAAAGTTCTCTCCATTTGGCTGACATACTTTTATTTATGATCCCCACATATTAACATACATGTTTATGTTAATATTTCTGGGAGCTTTGGATACAGGTGTCATAGTTAGAATTTCTATTGCTGCGATGAAACACCACAACCAAGAAGCAAGTTGTAGAGGAAAGGGTTTATTAGGCTTACACTTCAGCCAGCATTGCCCTTCATCACTGAAGGAAGTCAGGACAGGAACTCAAACAGGGCAGGGTACCATAGGCAGGAACTGATATAGAGGCCACGGAGGGATGCTGCTTACTGGCTTGCTTCCCATGGCTTGACCAGACCACCTTCCTATAGAATCCGGGACCACCAGCCCAGGGACAGCATCACACAGCATTGGCTTGGCCCTCCCACATTGATCACTAAATGAGAAAATGCCTCACCGCTAGATCTCGAGGCATTTCCTCAACTGAGGCTCCTTCCTCTGATGACTTTAGTTTGTGACCAGTTGACACACAAAACTACCTAGTACAACTGAACCCTTGTCAGCTTGACATACAAACACATCACTGTTAAGCCACAGCCCTTCCTTTCTTATTCATCCCCAAGATCTCACATTAAAATCATAAATAATTTTAAAAGTCCCATAGTCTTTACCAATTTGAACACATTAAAATTGAAGTCTTTTTTTTTTTTTGTATCTAGTCTCTTATTAAAGTTCATGTCTTTTAGTGGTGGTTTCTTTAAAAATCAAAATTGAATGCTTTCTTCAAGAGGGAAGAACCAGAGCACTGTCATAATCTGAACTAAATCAAACCAAACTCCAAAAGTATAAATTCCTCAAATGTCAATTATCTGGGATTCACTCACGATCTTCTGGACTCCTCCAAAGGGCTTGAGTCCTTTATCCAGCTCTGCCCTCTGCAACACACATGATTTATCTTGTAGGCTGCAGTGAGTAGTCTTCCCATGATACTGACATCCCCAAAATGCCGAGGTCCATTGATGCAACTGGGCTGCAGTTTCCCCAATAGCCTCCCATAGGTTCTCTTCATGGTGCTAATCCTCAACGTGTTTGCATGACCCCTTCAGTCCTGAGCCTTCACTGGCTCTGAGTCTGCACCTTCACCTGTGGCCTTTCTTGGCCCCTCATAATGCCAAGCCACGGCTGCTCTCCATGACCCCTTCGTGCTTTCAAAACCAGCATGGCCAGGGTGAACTTCCACATTACCAAGTCTGATTGGCAGCATGCAGTACAACATTGGCCGCCTCTGAAACACAGCTTCTCAGTGATCTCAGAAAACACTTCCCATAGTATTTCACCTCACTGATGCTTGTCTCTTCTTAATTACTGCTTTTTTTTTTTTTTTTTGCTCCAGCCAGCCTGCATCAAGTATAGTAAAGCAGATGTTTGCTTTAGTAGTTCTGGTACCCTGTTAATCACAGCTGATTCTTCAGTCCCAGTTAACCAGAACCACAGGATCTTAATTCAAAATAACAAATGGCCCTGATAGAGTCTTTAAATGTCCCTCTGAAATTTTGCAAGCCAGACTCTCCATCCTCTACACTTCTCTCAATAATTTTCTCTTACAAGTTGCCACAGAAAACCCCACTGAGGTCTCAACACTCAATGGCTTTTCTAGCCCAAAGTTCCAAAGTCCTTCCACAATCCTTACCCAAACATGGTCAGGATTGTCACAGTAATTTCCCACTCCCCATAGCAATTTGTCTTAGTTAGGATTTCTATTGTGCGACAAAACACCATGAAAAAACAGCAAGTTTGGGAGGAAAAAGGTTTATTTAGGCTTATACTTCAGCGTTGTTCACATGGCTTTACCTTGTGTCAAGCTGACACACAAAACTAGCTAATACACAGAAACTCACTTAAAAGTCCATACTGGCCTGGAACTCAGTATGTAACCTAGGTCAGCCTCAAATTGAAAGTAGTCTTCTTGCCTTAGGTATATATTGTATCATGTGTGGATACAAGTCACCAAACTCAGCTTAAATTTCTTAATAACAAAAAATAGTTGCATGATCATTCTTATGTTAGTGCTGAGGGAAGAAGATGGGAAGTCAAGGGAAGATCAGCAATTTCTACAAGATCATAGACATAGCCACATTCTCTAAGACATACACACATACTAACAAGAATTTCCATTTAGCTAGTGATTTATGAAGTTTTTGGAGTCATATAGAGAAACAGAATATGAAGTGGAGGAAGGGAGAGCTACTTTTCTAGTAATGATCAGGAAAATAAGCATTGAAAACAACAGGTGGTTAGTGTGAATTGTCTCCCACTTGCAACAAATTTTAGACACATTGAAGTTAACACTCAATAGTGCTAAAGAACTGATTTAAACATTTACATATTTTAACTTTAAGATTATTTTAAAATCTACATAAAGTTTGCATACTTCATTATCTATCTGTTCAAGTAAGGGTTAGCATATTTATTTCCTCAAATGTTTAGAATTTATTTGCAGCATTTCCCATGGTTTTTCTTAATGTATAATAACAGAATCATGTCTGTGCTCACCATACTGTATTACAGAGCATCAGAACTCATTCAACCAATACAGATGGAATTCAGTAACACTTCATAATCTGTCTTCATCCTGGGTCTCTTCCTATTCTTGCCATTCTAGCATTCTGTTCTCAATATCTATGATGGCAACCTTTAGATGCTACATGTGAGTGAGTTCCTGTAATATTTGCATGGCTATGTCAGCTTTATTTCACTTATTTCCCTGCTTTACAATTCCATCCACACTGCCACAAATGACAAAATTTCATTATTTTTGTGATTGTATGGCATTTTATTGCATACGGGTGTCATGTCTATTTTAAATCTGTTCATCACGTGATAAAACATCTAGATTGATTCTATACCTTGACTGTTGATTGGGTTTGAGTTGCACAACTTAGCCATATTTCATTTTCAGTATAAATATGATAGAGAAGGGACCAGCCACAACAGAATATTCATGTGGTATAGTTGTTCTATAGATATTAGTGTTAGAGATACTGTGATGAACTTTTCTATCTGCATTAGAAAAGCGCAGACCAGGCAAAGATATGCAATGTGACATGGATCCAGCTGAGAATCTTGAGGATGATGAAGATGCATGAAGAGCACCAGTGTGTGGAAAAAACAGTTTCATAGGATCCTTGCTGTTTGATAAGAAGGCTTGTATTTGTCTTATGATGGCTGTCTTAGTGTTTCTTTTCTATGTCTGTGAAGAGATACTATGAGCATGGCAACTCTTATAAAGAGAAAACCTTTAATTGGGACTTACATTTCCAGAATTTTAGTCCATTATCATCATGGTGCAACATGGTAGTGTGTACGCAGACATGATGCAAGAGCTGAGAATCCTCATCTTGATAGACAGTTAAAAGTAAGTGGTCTGCGACACTGAGCGGTATCTTGAGCCTATATAAGACCTCAAAGCCTGCTTCCACAGTGACAAACTTCCTCCAGCAAGGCCATACTTACTCCAAGAAAGCCACATCTAATAGTGCCACTCACATTGGGCGCCATTTTCTTTCAAACTCCGCCACTGGCTTATAGGGCTCTTTATTTACAATAGTATTATATATCTCTTTTGCAAATGAGGGAAATGGGTCCTCCTGCCCAAGAGAAAAACTGCTGAAGGCAAATGGTTGACAGCGGTACAGGTGGCTGGCTTTGACCTCTAGTGGTCTTCTTAGGATGAAAGCCTCTCATTATCACAGCCCAAGTATGTATTTTCTCCCTGCCTGGAATTCTCTGGGGTTGTCAGATCTGCAACATCACCATAGTAATCTTGATTTCCTACTTTCCAGGACCTTTAAGTCCCGAGGAATGTCTTTTTCACTGTCCAAATTCCATTCTGTCTTTAAGGGCTGTCTGCCAGGAATGGCCCCATAAGTGATGGAGTTTTAAAAGGTTAATTGCCATTAATTATGGTGAGAAGTCAGCTTATTACCAATTCATAAATTCAGAATACATTTATTTTGCTGACAAGCAAAATGTCCTACTTGCCCTGTAAACCTTGTTTCCATTTTGTAAAAAGAATAGATATTTTCTCTTTTCTACATTATGGTATTTGTATGAGCCACCTTGTCTTCCAACACACCATGTGGATAAAAGCTTAATTAAATTCACAAAGTTTGTTAAATTATTCCATACTTAGCAAAAGCCTTCAGGATTACGTTGGTATGAGTATCTCTGAAGACCCAGATGCTCAGACATATGTCTACAAATAGAGATGCATAGAACTTGTTAAGCAACACCTTTAAAGTGTTATACAGGTGACTCATAGATAAATCTTAGCGTAAAAGTTCTTGGAAACTCTTCATGAATGATTTTTTTTTTTTTTTTGGTAAATAGCATGTTTAAGTTTTACAAGTTGTAACCTGTAGAACTCACCCTAGCCAGGATCTTTGTAACAATTAACACATTATTAAAAGAAAACTATACAATAGTCCTCTAGGATTTATTTATTGAGGGCTTATATTTTTATGAAAAGAAGCATAAGGCTTATAAGAGAAAGTGTTCTGCCAGGCGGTGTTAGTGCATGCATTTAATCCCAGCAGTTGGGTGGCAGAGACAGGCGGATCTCTGTGAGTTCAAAGGCAGCCTGGTCTACAGAGGGAGTTCCAGGATGGGCTCTAAAGCTACAGAGAAACCTTGTCTCAGAGAGAGAGAGAGAGAGAGAGAGAGAGAATTCTAAAAATCACTGATATCCATCATTTTTGAATTCATATCTTATGACAAGCATGATCATCTACTGAGATGGCTAATTTTATGCATCATACAGACTAGGCAATGAAATGGTGAAAACTTACCAAAATATTCTGTGTGTTTTTGTGAAAATAGTTCAGAAAATATTAACATATAAATTCACGTGTATAAAGAAGATTGGCTTCTATCATAGCCATTGTCAACCTAAATAGAGCAAAAGCGATTGTCCATTAGCACATCAAGAGATAATCATATATGCCAGACAACATGCAGCATGTACGTCATGTTTAAAAAATTTGATCTTCACACTCAAGCAGAAACAGATGATCTTCAGTTTGGGGCCTGGTAGCCTTCAGGTAAGGACTACACTATTAACTTTAAGACTGTTGGACTGGCCAGGCGGTGGTGGCGCACACCTTTAATCCCAGCACTGGGGGGCAGAGGCAGGCGGATCTTTGTGAGTTCGAGACCAGCCTGGTCTACAAGAGCTAGTTCCAGCGCAGGCTCCAAAGCCACAGAGAAACCCTGTCTCGAAAAACCAAAAAAAAAAAAAAAAAAAAAAAAAGACTGTTGGACTTGGACATGGACTGGACGCTAGTCTTCCGTTATAGAACTGTTGGCTCAAACTGTAAACATGCCCTCTCCAAAAGCATTATGATGACTAGACTTGGTTGTCAACTTGGTACACCCAGGTAGAGGAGCATGTTTTCCTCTATCAGGAGAGTGCATGTACCTGTGGGCATATCTGTGTAGCATATTCCTGACTGGTGACTGATGTAGGAAGGATTCGCCCTGGGTGGCATAAGAAAAGTAGCTAATTGTGATCCTAGTAATGAGTCAGAAAGCTGTGTTTCCCTGTGAATTCTGTTTCAAGTTCCTTGAGTTACTGTCTTGGCTTCTTTTGATAATGGACTGTAATCTGCAAGAAGAAATAGAAACTTTCCTTCACAAGTTGTTTTTGGTCAGTGTTTTATCACAGCAAAAGAAATCAGACTAGGAAAAGTATCATCGAATAATTCTTCATATTAATTATTTTTTTGCTTAGTGAGTTCTGATGCATATACTATTTATGAAGCCAAATAATGTACTGATGTGGTATAACAAGATTTATAATGATATCCTTTATAATGAATTATAATGATCTACTATCCACTCTATAGTTCCTTTTTCTCTAGGAAGTGCTTTAGTTAGCCATGGTGTTTTAGCTGGTGCAATGATCTGAAATTTTATTTCTGAGGACTGTAGACTATTATTTGTCCTTCCTGGAATTAACTGCAGTTTTCCAAAAACCTTACTCACAGAGCAAGATAGTATTCAAACACCTAAAGATCTTCTCTGCAGACATATTTTTCTTGCCAATAGAATAAGTAGCCATGAAACAAGGAAGCAAGAACTGAATGGAAAGATACACAATATGTTCTATAGAAACCTCTCTACTTAGAAGTAACACAGTATCACTTGCCTTGTGTCTACTTTCTTGCTCTGCTAACTGAAAGGCAAGTCAATATGTCAATGAAGGTCTCAAAAGGAGACATTTGATTTTGCTTCCCAGTTTTAATGGTTGGTTCTTTTGGTTCTACCAATCATCTTAAATGGTACTTCTGGTCTTTATGCTCAAAGAAGATAGAATAACATCTATCTGAGAAGAAAGAGTCTTCCAATGTCTGTCCTCACTCTCCCTCTTAGATGACAAGAAGGTTGGGCACGGTGGTAGGAGGAAGCCCTTGGGCATGGTGGTAGGAGGAAGCCCTTGTAGTTGACATCTCTTTTCTCTTTTTAAGCCTTGAAGAGACGTAGCTAGCAACTATAGCAGGATTTATGTATACATATAACTGGCTTAATTTTTCACACCATCAACTCAAAATTACAGAGAATATAAAAGGATAGCTCTGCTCTTTCTTCTACCTGACCCCAATCAGGGATGAAAAGCACCATTCCTAGTATTTTTCTGCCTGACAGGTGAGAATAAAATGAGGTTTTGCAACTTCTACTTTCTGCTCATCATCCTATGATTCCACAGTACCTCTAGGATTGACAGCCCGCTCCCCTTCCCAGCCACTTATACAACTTTGAAAGTATACACCCTTAAATACAGTAGAGAGATTAAAGATTTTTTTATTTCTTCCTTTCCATTTATTCTGGACTTTTAAATTTAACTTTTATTTTATGTGCATTGGTGTGAGGATGTCAGATCTGGAACTTGAGTTACAGACAGTGGTGAGCTGCCATGTGGATGCTGGGAATTGAACCTTGGTCCTCTGGAAGGGCAGACAGAGCTCTTAACTGCTGAGCCATCTCTCCAGCTCTGAGATTAAAGATTTTAAGTATGCATTAAGTATTAACTAAAGTAAGTGTTTTTTTTTTTATAATGAAGTATTAACATGATTTAGGCAAGACCTGAATGAGTCTGCCAAGGATTCATCAGTTAGAAGTTTGATCTCTAATGAAGCAATGCTGAGAGGGGGTTGAATCTTAAAAGGCAGGGCCTGCTGAGAAGAGGAGAAGTCATTAGAATCATCATTCTCAGAAATATTAATGTTGGCATACAGTGGATCTATTTCAATAGGAGAAGTGCAAGGCTGGCCTCTGCATTCTTTGGCTTTCTGCTTTCCATCTTATCTTTCCCTTGAAAGATAAGGTCGTCACATGAGGCTGCCTGATTTTGGATTTTCCAAAACCGAAATATAAATATTTGAACATTTTCTATATACATATCAATTCAAGTATTATGGTATGTCATGAAGTTATAGATGTAGAAACAGACTAGTCCAAATATTAAGTCAGTATTGCTTTCTTATTACAGTGAGGTCATTTGGATATGAATTTAGTAAACTAGTGGGAGGAAAAGTTCCAGAATATGGTAGCATTGGCATGCTTTCTGATGTTGGCATCTGAAGCTCTTTGAAGGCCATTTCTCCAGGTGTTTTTAGAGTGTTACCTTGCTTACTTTGGCGAAAGACCTGGTTTAAACCTGCAATAACAACAGGTGTCCTTTCCCATGTTGGCTCACCATCCAGTCCCAACTTTACTTCCTGTGGGGACGCAGGTGCTGGCTTCATAAGTAATCCTTTTAAAGACTGTACTGAGCTGTCATTTTTTCTGGAAGGAAAACACAGTCTATAGGAAGGAACAAGGAAGATCACTAGGGTTACAGTTACTCCATGGTTCATTCACCTTGTGGTTATATGGAATAAAATTCATTTTTTTTGAAAGGGAGATTATTAATGTTTTAAAAGAAACACTGTTATTGGAAACTTGAATTCTTAAGTGAATCAAAATGAAATGTCCATGATGTCATACACCTGTGCTCCAAATTATGTTCAATGTCATCTTATTTACATATTTCCTTCATTAAGAAATATATTTAAGGAGCTTACATTAATAACCTAAAGGAATAATGGGGTCAAATGTAAATGTGTAATAACACATTGAATATTAAAAATGTTTAACCAGATACTAGGGAGCAGATTAGTGGTGGAGCATTTGCCAAGCATGTGCAAAGTTATCAACAGACACACACACACACACACACATACACACACACACACACACACACACACAAATGAAAATAGAGGCAGCTGCTTCTGGGAGGTAAGGCTCTACACGTTATTTTATTTCTTAACTTTTGCGGTGGTTTTTAGATTCGTCTAAGCTATTGTGTATTCTCATCGGGGCAACGATTTTCAAAAGCCACTTTGATTCCTGTGAATTGAGTTAAATGAAATTAGCACATCACAGACAGTCTACCATCTTAGCTTTTCTATTTCATTTGTTTCTAGATCATGTTCATATAAGAAATGTCCTCCACATGTTGAGAGAAGCTTTGTGTACCCATCAGAGGTGTATGTTTGCAACTATGTAGGTATTTAATGTAAAATTGCCAATGAAACTGATTTCTGGACTTCTTGAAAAATAAACTGAACCTACATGATTCACCTTGTATAATAATATTAATTATTATATTAATATATGTTATATATTAATATATATATAGTATTACCATGGCTGACTCTATTTGTCTTGTTAGCAAAATGCTAAAACAACAGCGATCTCAAATTTAAGGATCCATTCTTTAAAATTGGATTTCTAAATGTAATTGTCTTAAAATTTATTTTTTGCACAACTTCTCTACTGGAAAACTATCAGCAATTAGCATTGCTTGGTGTATTTTATGGTCATTTCCTACCTGTTGGTTTTATGGTGTAATAATACACCTCTATGGATATGACTCCAATCTCAACTCTTCCAAGAAAAGTTGAATCATGCCCGATAATGTCTATATGCACAGGAAGGAAGGAATCAGAGAGAGAGAGAGAGAGAGAGAGAGAGAGAGAGAGAGAGAGAGAGAGATATTAAGGTCAAAATAGAATCTTGCTTTGCAAGCCCATTTTTTTTTCTTTAAAATATTCCTTTAAATTCATTCCTGTGCTAGTGGAGAAAAATATATTCAGAAGAAGCTTCTAAGGTAATAAGAAAATATAAATCTTCTGGCTGATAGTGGAGATTTTTAAATGACACAGACACTGAGTGTGGGATTGCAGGTGTGCTAGGAATCGGGCACACTCTGCTCCCTCTCACACCCCCCTTCTTCTGTGAAAGCATTCCAATTTCCTAAGCCCTGTTTTGCCCCTCTGTAAAGAAAGCAAATCACTTCTCCTCTTACATTATTGGAATGTGATTAATGAAATTATGCTCATGAAGAGTGTTGGACCAGCCTGTGAGCCAACTAGCAAGCAGCAACCTCTATGGTTTCTGCTCTATGCCTCTGTCTGTGAAGTGATTTCTGTGTACGGAGGTAATTCTGTGTGGAAGAGCAAGCAGGCTTGCCTTCAAGTCACTCAGTGATGGACTTTGAGCTGGAAGCTGAAATAAACTCTTCCTCCTCCTACCCCACAAAGAAAAAAAAAAAGCACCGGGCCAAAGTCCTGTATAGATACACTGCACTGTGGTATCAGGACTGTGATCAATTTTCCTGCCTGAAGCCAGGAAGCAATGTCCCTATTACACAGGTGTGGACTGAATGATGCAATGTGTCTTATCCATCTTTGCAAAGCTGCCCTGACTACCTGGGAGATACGCTGTTGGCAGGCTCGGAGCCTCTAGGGTCTAACCTATGTCGCTGAAAGACAAGGAAAGATGATTAGCTTAGGTCAGCTACCATTTCTAGATGTTTGCATGGGTCCAAATTTCACCTTTCTGGTAAAATCTAACTTTAAGAAAGGCATACCTGGCAAAGGGACATGATTCTGAAATGGGCTAATTTCCAGGTACATCCAGCTGGCTGAAGTTTACCATTAAAGCCCTTTCTCATATTCCAACCTAGAGTTCAGTCTTCACAGCACCCAAGTGCCACTGTCTTTTGTCATTCAGCTTGCTTAGATTGTCGGGAAATTAGGTCCCTCAGTCTTTGTTCTTAATCAGCTTCACCTTGATGAACACCTTCCTGAAATCCATTGTCTCTTCTGTCGGGTCCTGTATTCGTCAGACAGTGCAGCAAGGCTGACTCACTGACTTGTTAGCCGTAAGACACAATTGGTACAGAGAACACAGCCTTTACACATACTGTAGAATGGATTTCCATAAGCTTGGCGGTTTTCAATACCTGGGGAGGAGGAGAGAGAGGCAAGGGATGCGTGAATATACACCTTGGAGACAGAATGAGCTTCCACTGCCTTTGTAAATGGAGCAAGCTATTTACTTACCCATTCATGTACTACACATTCTTTCATTCAATAGACATTTACTGTCTTCCTTCAGTAGGTCAAATGCTCTGGTAAGCAATGCCCCAGCCACAGTCTCTTCCTATAAAATGGTCCTAGGACGACAGACACAATCATTGTAAGCCATCAATCTCATGTTTAGTTGCAGGTAGGGTGGGCAAATGCTCCAAATAGCAAAACAAACATCTATTTATTGTGGGTATCTCTTGACAGAGGGGGTGCTCTGTATGTATGGACTTTGATGCAAAGAGGGGCCAGTAGCCACAGAAAGACAGAAGGGGAAATGAAGGCGGAGTCAGAACAGTTTCCTGTGAAAGCCAGGACATTCAGGATGAGCTGGAGGTTGAAGATGAGTAAACATTTGCTAGAGTAACTAAATAAAGGAATAAATAAGGAAAATATTTTCAATGATACTGAATTTTTAATTTTCAAAGATGAGTTCCTAATTTTGAGAAATTTATATTAATGTATTTTTTGGACAAGGTATTAGAAGAACCAGGGGACAGAGACAGACCCCCAGGGGAATGAGGAATTTTTGAGCCTTGCTGGACACAGAGAATATCTGGTATAAAACTTACAGGCAGTGATGCAGGAAGGTCACCTCACACACCTCGCAGTGTAACCCCACTTGAAAAGATTATTAAGAAGCATCCCCAGGGACCTGCATGTAATTTTGTTCAATCTTTATTTAAAACTTCTCCTCTCTAACAACCAATTTTTACTGGCCCCTTAGGTGGTATCTTAAGACACACTTCTCTTTAATAGTTTCATAACAATTTAAGCCTCAAGTTCATTCATCTCATTTTATTTCCCATATCCATAAAAGGAGTTTGGGATTCTCACCAGGGAAGATACAAGATACTATGTACCTGGGAAGAAGCCTTACTAATTGTGTGTGGCTTTGTCTAGACCTCTGTCTTGACAATCAGGCACTTGAACCTTGGCACACTTCCCATCCTATGAGCAGATCCAATTATTTTACTTAAAGGCTGCATGACCTCGATTTGTCATTAAAAGCATCAGTTTGCCCTTTGACATAATTGGGATAAATATTTTAGAAGCAGTACAGGATTTAGTTGAAATGTTTCTGTGAATGTGTCTGCGGAATGTGGGTAATTCAGAAAGGACCATGACAGTTAACTGAACAGAGAAATGGCACCATAGCCTACATCCCTTACATTCTTCTTCTTTCTAGTCAATTATTTTTGTCTTGTAATTATATGAAGGAACCATTTATTCGTTGCTTTAGTCCCACTGTTTTCCAAAATAAATTGTTTACAAGGAATCCCACTTTCCAGTCGAGGACTACTCCTTAAACACACTTTAATTAGTGTTTTCTTGTATGATTAACCAGTACATTCTGCAGGTGTATACTAATAATAAACTCTGAATTCTTCATCAGCATACAATCTCTGAAAAAAGCCCATATGCATGTTCAGGAAAATTGAAGTATCAAGTGAAAAAATATTAAATTTCTGCATTGTTACATAATTTTCCCTTACTTCATTAGCAGCAGAAAAATTTCTTCTTCTTTTTCTTCTTCTTCTTCTTTTTCTTCTTCTTCTTCTTCTTCTTCTTCTTCTTCTTCTTCTTCTTCTTCTTCTTCTTCTTCTTCTTCTTCTTCTTCTTCTTTATCCTCCTCCTCCTCCTTCTTCTCCTTACCACCCTCCATCTTCTTCTTTGTCTATCTATCAAGAGATCCATTATTGGGACTTTTGGAAAAATTAGTGTCTTTGTTACATTAACTTGGGGCACAACCTCACTTGAAAATAAAGAGGAAATTAGAACCAAGTTCAGACAACTTGAGAACCTAGAAAAGTGAAAATTAAATGAAAAATACTTTTAAATAAACAGTAAATGTTGCTTAAGGCTGAATTTTCAAACTCTTTAAACCCTGGCTAAATATAATTCAGAGGCCTGAATTACTATAAATTCATATTATACTTATCCATAGGACAAAGGTCATATATTAAGTGGTTTTCCAAACATGGAAAAGGTCCCAGGCAATGAATTCATCACTTTTCAGCATATTTTGACATTTTTTTACCTGTAAACAGTGGTGATATTTCTACTAAAATCATCTTCTAGCTATGTGGCATATCTTCTCCAAATATAATCTCATTATCTGCAAGGAGGTAGATTCCCACTGGCCCTCCCAATTAGACCAGCAGGCTCCCTTGTTTATACCTTTTAAACTCAGTCACAGAGGGACAATGCTACCTCATCCTTTCAAGAGCGGTAACTCAGCAGCCACCTTGTAGAAAAATCAAGAAAGATGGAACAAATATTTCTTAATCACACCCATATTTAGTATCTCACCACAACCAACTCTTCCACTGTCCTCTCTGATGGATGCTAACGGAGCAAATGCGTTTTGTTCCAAGTGCAGTTTACTGTGCCCACAGATAAATCTTCTGGCTGCTATGTATCAAAAACATCCAGCGGGTCTAGGTAAATTATCCACCACCACTCCAGTTTTGTCTACTAATTATTTAATGTACATGAAATATTCAGGGAGATTTGTGAGGCATGCAGTGCCTCTCATGAATCCATCCGGACACCTCCCTTACTGAAAATGCATTTCTTAAGGCTGCTCACATCTGTGATGCTGGAGCTTTCTAACGAGAGTAAAGATCCTCCAGGCTGAACACATAGAAAGACAGAGCCTAAGAGCCCATGGCCTCGCTACTCTTCCTTTGCTGCCTTCTTGCTGCCAGTGGCTTGGGGAGTCTCTGTAATCTCATGTTTCTCTTCTCTTCCAAGACAGGCTTATAGAGATGGAAGGATGGAGAATCAGATGAATGGATAATCATGCTTCCTGAAGGACTACTTAGATGTCTGTGTACTGATTGATATTCAAAACAATAAATAGTGAAGCTAGGCCATGGTCTGACAAGTTAGGAATTTGAACTGCACAAACCAACATACACTCTAATGTGTATGCAAAGAATAGGTTTGTGTGTTCAGAAACTGGCTTTGGATTCTAATGTTACCAGTCACTCGTGATAAGAACCAATATACTGCACTTCAATGCTCTCTGCTATACTTGCTTCCCAGGGGAAATGGTTACTTTCATATGGTTATGCTCTTTCCCTGTATGTGCATGTACACATATGTATGTGTAGGCCAGAGATTGTTATAGGCTGTTTTCCTATGGAACTCCATCTTATCTTTTGAGAAAGTGTCTTACTGAAATCATAACTAACCTGATTGGCTAGCCTGGATAGCCATCTGACTCCTGAGATCTGCCTGTCTCTAGCTTCTGAGATCTGCTTGTCTCTAGCTTCTGAGATCTGCTTGTCTCTAGCTCCTGAGATCTGCCTGTCTGCCTGTTCCCTGCTGGCAACACCAGTGTTATAGATGTGGGACCATATCTGAGTTTTCCATGAGTTCCAGGCATTCTGAACTCAGACCCTCATACTTGTATGTAAGGCAGTTTGTCCCTTCTCCCTTATCACAAGCCTCTCGGTGAATTATTCTGAGGATTGAAACTTGTATCCAGAGCAGAGATGAATTCCCTCCCCCTTGGTTCCCTGTGCCATGGCTCTTTCCGCTTTACCTCCTTGCTTTGGCATCAGAAGAGTTGTTACAGCGGGAGTGAACATGACAGGCCATTTATACCCACTCTTCATAGCTGATGCTCCCAAAAGTGCTCCCCAGTGGAAGCATTAGCACTCTCATTGAAGAGAGTATATACTGAGGTTAGTTACGGTGGTTAGGACAGCTTGCACAAAGCACATCTGTGCATCCTATTCCCAGTGTTTTAATGCCAATGCTATAATGCTCGATATCATCAACTCTCTTCAAATGTGCCTCCCTATTGTTCTTCAAATTGGTTGATATTTCCCTTCAGGAAGATGAAAACCCCCCTACGTTAGAATATCTCCCATTCCTGGTGTCTGTTCCCTTTAGGAATACCTTATTGTTGTTATCTTTCATAAGTTCCATGTTTTTCATCGATTAGAGATTTCTTACAATGTTTCCAGTCATTGTCTTTCCTCATTTTTACTGTATGTATTTTGTTCTTGCCTCCTTTCTTTTTTTTTTTTTTAACTTTTTTTGGATCCACATTCTTACTTACATCCCCATACATTCCATGACAGTTCTGAATTTTAGTTTCTTGCATTATTGGCCACTTATTCTTTGCTTTATTTAGTCATTTATTTTCTTCTCCTTCTACTCCTATTTATCACCAAATGGCTCCCCTCCTTTTCCAGATGCATTAAGTTATTAACTCCATCCATTTCTTTCCTGTCTTCACCTACACTAATATTACCTCACATATTCATTCCCCTCTAACATTGTCTACTTAAAATTCAATATCTGTGGCTCATGTTTTCCCTTAGCTGCAGTATGCCCTTATTTTTAGCCTAATTATGAACATAATAAAGTTTTGATCATAATTTTCTGCATTTCCTTTTCAGTGACTTGACTCATAACCTCTCTAGCTGCCAACTCTGTATTTTCACTCCTTCTTTATGTGAGTAAAATATTAAACCAGGAAGCCATCCTTTCCTGTATCATCAAATGTACTGCTCAAACCTTTCTTTATTCTTTACAATTGGAGCATCTCTTGATAATTACAAATGACCTAGTTTGAAGATCTTTCTCTCATTGTTCTGCTTGGAGAAGGACTGACATTGTGGCAAGTTCTCTGGCTCTGATGGCCATGTTCAACATTAAATCTTGTATTGTATAATTAAAGGACATGAGTCCTGGAACAGTATTTAGGTATTGTAGTTGGTGTTCACCTGTAGCATAGATGAACATGCCCAGTATGAGTCTAGGCAAATGGCATCTCATGATATAAAGCCAATGAAACCTTGTGTGACAGTACACATCTGTAATTCCATCATCACTCAGAAGTCAGTAAAAGAAGAAAGGTGGTTATAAGTTTGTCCTCTCAACTCTACAGGCACACAACTCTCTCTCTTTTTTCTCACTCAAAAAAAAAAAAGAGCCACTTCAGTGTGAAACTAGTAGCAGCATAGAATTGTATAATTGGTTCCCAGCAATCTCTGACTACCAAAACCATACAGTGAGCCAGTCTATATTTGACCAATACAAATGGCAGAAACCGCATAAGCTTCCAGCTCTACCCTTGCCACAATCCGATGATGCCAACTCTAGCAGTTCTTTCCTTTTGGGGCGAGGCTATCTCACAGTTAGGGATGTTTACTCAGAATTCTTCACCATACAGAAAGTTGTTGGACTCCATCCAGATTTCACCCCTCGACTCTTATCTCTCTCTTCTCAGTGTTGACCCTTTCATCACAGTCACGTAGATCCTTCAGCTTTTGGAATGAATTCCCAAGTACTTCCTCAGCATTCTCAACAACACTACATGGTTTCCATCGTTTCCAGTCCGTGTTGGCATCTGGGTCTCCCATCTGAGCTTTATTTAACTATATCAGATCCCAGGGTCTCAGAAGCTGAGTAAAATCTTTTAGGAACAGCCTGCACCCTACCAGAGTACCACACTCTTTGCTCTCTGTAGTCTATTTCTTCCTTCAAAGCCAAGGTCTAAGTCACCTCTTCAGTCACGCCCAGCAGTTGTTCAGTTTAATTAAGCTGATAGTCTGCCAGGAAAAAAATAAAAACCAACAACAACAAACTTACTTTTCCCCACTTCCATCTACTCTCAGGAAGTTGAGGTTAGGAATCCAGGCTCTGATATTGGCTTCAGGTCCAAATCTTTCGTGCAAGTACTGCATTTTGGTTCCAAGTGCAATGATCTCTTATGGAACTCATCTCCCCATCTCAAAAATGCTTTTAGAGGACTCAGTTTCAGATACTGCTTCATGCTGAGTATACCGTGGTTAACAGGAAGGATCTTAGCATGCATTAATGTAACTTAGAACTTGGCAATGAAGATAATTACTAAATGTTTTTCCAATAACAGTGTTAAAAGTGGCATCACAAAGACCTGGCTCACATTCAGAGGCCAGCTACAAAAGCATCTTCAGATAACTTCATATAACTCTTTATCTTTACATGATATTGAAATGACTAAGTTTACAAAACTGCACAGAAGTCTTCCATACAATGGGAAGGTATGTGGGAAGGCCTTGAAGATAGAAGAGGGATGGCTAATCCAAGGGTGTACAAGAACCAATTAAGGTAATCAAATCAAAGAGAGGCTCATTTGTCAGTTTCTTATCATGGATATGTAGGCACATTAGGAATTGGATCTCTTTCCTCTGTGTGTGTGTAGTTATATATGCATGCAAAAATGTACAAGAATGCATAGTTGAAAACCAGAGAGAATCCTCAGGTACTGTCCACTTTGCATTTATTTATTTATTTTTTTGAGAAAATGTCTCTTCATTTCTTTGGAGCCCACTAAGTAGGTTTGGTTGAATGGTCAGTGAGCCTCAGGATTACAAGCATATGGCACCACCCTGGATTTTGAGGCTCTAACACAGGTCCTCATGCTTGTGTGACAAGCACAGTAGTGACTGAGCTATCACTCCAGCCTCCAGGGTTGAATTTTTAAAAGCAATAAGATGCTATTTAAGATTTTAATGTAATGGTGCAATGTGGCAAAGGTGATGAGCTTTTCATTTTTAGAGGGATAATTAAGCATCTGTAGTGGGAAAGATGGATTAAGGTGGAAACAAGAAGGAAATGAAAGGGCATGCTTTAATTGATGGTTATTTGAGAATCCAGGGCAGTAACAACGTGTTGGGTAGAGATGGAGGCAATGGAAATAAACAGATAGATTTCTGAATACTCCTCTGAGGAGCTACATCATGTAAAGTATAGAAGTAGACTACAAGAGGCAGAAAAGATTTATGTACGAAAGACATGGCTTGTATCATTTACCTTCCCATCACTTACAAAATAACTGGAAGTTTCAGTTCACGATAGGTAGGTTCCATTGCTTTGGGCCTCTGGCAAGGGCAACACTTTACAGTAGGAACATTTGCCATAGAAGATTGCTCACCTCTTGTCCCAGGAAGAGGTCAGATCTTTGAAGAGCTTTCCCCCAGGGACCCCAGGACCTACCACTAGGCCACACCTCATAAGAAAAGAACCCATAGTGTTTCTCATAGGCACCACTCTGAGACATAACCTTTAATGCATGGGCCCTTTGGGAGTGCTTATAACCCAACTTAGCATTACCTGCTATGGTTTGGGTTTTGAATGTCCCACATAGGCCACGTGCAAGCTAAAGCCTTTAATACGGCCTGCTGGGGGAACTTCTAGGTGGTAAGAACTACCGGAAGGAAGCAAGGTCACTGGGCCAAGAGAGGTCTCTCCTCTTACGTTCCTCGTTATGTGGACTTCCTCAAACAAGGCTCAGAGATGAAGGGCTAAATGATGAAGGAATGAGACCTCTAAAATAACAAAAGACAAAACACTTCCCTCTTTTCAAGGGTGTAAAATGGGGTGGGGTTGCTGGTGATGGGGTAGCATGAGATGGGACTGTTTGTGCTGCCAAAGCATGGAGACAGTGAACAGATGCTGACTCAAGGGCACAGACCCTGTCAGAGTTGAACGGGATCTTCATTGCACTTTAAAGCTTCCTTTGCTCCATAAGTATGCTGTCACTTTCGATCTCGTTATACATCTGAAGGCTCAAGAACTAGTTATTTTAGCTTAGTAAAGATTATACATTTTGTTCTAGTCTTTTCGAGAATGAACCTTATACCACCCGGCTCTCCTTGAACATGCAGCATGACAGAAGATGAACTTGAACTTTTGTCCATCCTGACCACACCTTCCAAATGCTGGGTGAACAGCCTTTACCACCCAGCTAGGTTAGTACTCTTGATAGGATGTGTAGTAATGAGGAGCGGGCCATGTTCCCGCCATCTAGCTTCCAGCCACGGGCTAGCTTATACCTAAAATAACCACAAGGAAATTGTATTAATTAAATTACGGCCTGGACCATTATCTCTAGCCTCTTATTGGCTAATTCTCACACCTTGCTTTAACCCATATCTAGTAATCTATGTATCACCACCAGAATGTGGCTTACAGGCATGAGTCTAACGTACGTCCATCTCAGACCAGGGAATCATGGCGTCTGCCACACTTCCTTTCTTCTCAGCATTCCGTCCTGTCTACTCTTCCCACCTAAGGGCTGCCCTTCAAAAGGCCAAGGCAGCCTCTTTATTTAGCCAAGGAAATCAACAGAAATACAGAAGCATCTCCTACACCAAGGATGTGCTCGTGTGTATGTGTGTGTGTGTGTGTGTGTCTAGAATGGATACAAATTGCTTTGCTTCCATTGCATTTTTTTCTTGAGAAGTTGTCTTCTCAATACTATTCAAGAATCTGTTTCGCCTGTATTTGCTGTACCTTTTAAAAATTCTACTTTAATGAGTTTGTGCTGCAAACCATTCTTGAAACCCTCACCTGCTGAGTTGGTTTAACTTCAGGTATCATGATAAAGTAACTGCCCAATTACTTGATTTTTATAACTGCTACACAGGGGTGGTAAGCCCGGGAAACGCGCATGTTCAAGACCTCAGTGCCTCCTATATTTTTCATCCTTCCATTTTGAGTTTGAAAAATTGGCATGAAAATTGTTTTCTGACACTTCTTTTGAACCCTTAAATTATATATCTATGACTAATAGCGATGTCTCAGGATGTTCTTTTAGAGAGGAAATCTAGTTTGAAAAATCTGTCTTTTGTTTTTCATTCTGCAATTTCCTAAAAAGATCAGGTCGGGATGTTCTTTGCCCCCTCCTCAGACTCCCAGCAGTGCACGACACCCTCCTCTTCCACAGTGTGCTTCCTTTATATATTCAGACAGGTTATTTTTGCTCGGCATTTCCATTTGTTCAAAATTAAAGCAGCAGCAAGGAAACTGGGAGACGATTCCACGTGGTAAGAATTCACAATGGCATTTTAAGTCAAACCGAAGGTGTATGCAGTTACATCTATACACTATTGCTATGCATAAGCAAGAGAACTGCGAGCACCCTCAGGTGAGGGCTGAGTTTGTCCTGCTCAGAAGAACCTACCTTGTGACTCTACGTTCAATGGATACTCACAAAATATTGAAATGTAAATCGTTCCAGATTCCACTTCCTGCCAGTGATTTGTCTAGACTTTACGCAGGCTCACCAATTTCTCCAGCATCCCATGTCTTATCTCTGGGGACATTATCTGTAAAGCCAGGTTCCCAGGCTTCTCATCCTCACATTTTTTTTCTTGAGCTCCATCCTTAAGCAGTCCTGAGATCCGGTCATTCCCACAGTTCCTAACCTTGGTGCTCAGCTTCAGATGTTTTGATTCAGCCCCTCTCTGCTGAATCCCAATGCAGACTCTGACACCTGCTTGGAATGGGATTCCTGATATCCAGATGGAACCCTTCTCAGTGGACCGAGAGTCCCATAACTCTCCAAAGCTCCTGTTATCATGTGGCTACCATGGTACAAGGATGCCTTACCTCGGTGTTTGATCTTCCCTTTTGTAAGTAATCAAGTTTGCGTCATAGTGACTATAATACTCGGCAGATACAATTTAAGGGAGGAAAGACGGGTGTGGCCTCATGTTTACAAAGGGTTTGAGTCCTTCGTGTTAGATAGGACTTTGCAGGACAGATCCTTCACTACTCATTTAATTTCACTGCAGCTTCCAGATCTTTCCTCTGGTGGTGTGAATAAGAATGACCACCAGGCTCTTAGATTCCAGTGCTTCATCAGCAGAGAATGGCACTATTTGATTATCACTTGTGGTGTTGTTGGAGGAAGTATGTCACTGGGGATAGATTTTGGGATTTCAGAAGCCTAAGCCAGGCCCAGTAACACTCTCTCTTCCTGCTGCCTGTGAATCTAGATGTAGAACTCTCAGGTCCTTCTCCAGCACCTTATCAGTATGTGTGTTTCCACCAGATGACAGTGGATTAAATCCCAGAACATGAGCAAGCGTCAATTAATTGCTTTTCTTTATAAGATTTGCCATGGCCGTGGTGTCTCTTCACACAAAAGTCACTCTCCAAATCGTGGTACTATCTGTTGAGTGAGCATTCAGAACATTAGCCTGAGGTGGGTGGGGGGGGATTTCATATTCAAATGAACACCATCTGCCTAAGTCTGATTCTGGCTTCTAGCCACTTCTTGGAGCTGAATACCTCCTTATCTGTTATTCTATCCCAGGTCATTCTTGTCCTTCATATTTGCTGATCTGAGTAGTACTATTATTTGGGCAAATAGCATGGTCTTCTTGCTATACATAAACAACAAACAATCAGAAAACTTGCAAAAGGAATATACAAAAGTTATTTTACTAAAAAGCTAAACAATCTCAGATGCCACTTCTAACCCCAAACTTTTGATTAGATAAAATATACAGCATCAAATATATTGGCATCCAGTTCTGACATGGATGCTACTTACAAACTCAACTAGTGAATCTGAGATCTCATACAAAGTTTATAATGACAGTTTTTGTCTAATACTGAGTGAAGAAGCTAAGTCACACTGTCCAGAGTGCAGGTTTCTGGTGAGGGTGGCTATATTTCTGGGCATCAAATAAGCCCTTTCTGTTTGTTTTAAGAGGTGCTTAATCTGCTCACAGAGTTGTGGGGGTGCTGGTAGAGTCTTGTGTTTTGCAAAATTATTTTAATGGATTTCTCTTTCTAAAGTACTAGCCACAGCTTCCAAAGCTTTGTAGGATCAGACACTTGATTCACCAACAGGCTCAGCTCACACAGCGCTCTCTTTTAGCATGGATTTCAACATCCCAGGTTGGTTGTGACCAGCCAAACTGTCACCTACCTCCTTGGCTTTGCACTAAGATGCCTCTTGTTTTAGATTCTCTTTCCCTAGTATCTCCCAGTGGTTATCCTATCCTGGTTCAACATTTAGGTTGAATGTCATCACCTTCCAGATACCCCTTTAAAATGAAACCATTTTTGTTTTTTGGGTTTTTATTTTTGGCATAGAGATGAATATTTTCATTCACTAAATCATTAATAGTCTCTTTGGAGTTCACATCAGTAAGTTACTAATACTTTTGTGCCTCTTCCCTGAAGAAACTGAAGGAACACAGTCTAGAAATTCACCTCTCAGTTATTTCATACAGAGTGATTTTATTCTTTCATGTGTGAGTGTGTGTGTGTGTGTGTGTGTGTGTGTGTGTGTGTGTGTGTGTGTATTGGGTGCATCTGTGCATGTGAAGGCCAAAGGTGTCTTTCTTGAACACTGTTCACCTTACATACTAAGGCAGTTCTGCTGAATCTATAGTTCAACTCTTTCTTTCTGCTTGTCTAATTGGGTCTCTTTTATGTTCCCCTGTCTCCATCTCCTGTGTGATGGAATGATAGACACAACGCCAAATCTTCAGTTTATTCATTATATTTTTATTCATATGTGTATGAGGCACAGTGTGATAATTTGACATATCTATATGACATATAACCATCCAGTCAGTGTACTGGGTATTTCCATTTTCTTAAACATTTCTTTGTGTTGGGAACTTCTGGACTCTCTTCCTGCATTTTATAAATCCTATAATACATTGTTGCAAACAGACTATAATTGCCCTACTGTGCTGCAGGACACAAGTCCTGACTATGCACTATTATCTTGCTTCCCTCCACCCTTTCCCCCTCCCCTCCCTAGCCTGAATAAGGATTTCACTATCTTCCTCCAGGAAATTATATTTTTTCAGCTTCTGAATTTAAGTGAGACGAACTGATACCTGACTTTCTGTGTATGTCTCATTTCTTTTAACACAGTATTGTCTAGTTCCACTCACATTGCCATCAATGACAGCAGTTCACTCTTTCTGATGACTAGATGTATTTGTGTATATATATACAGCTGAATTCATAAACTGGCTATCATGATGGTCTGTGATTAACAAGGGAGCTGATGTTCCCCAAGGTGCTGATGTTCCCCTTTGATAGACTGACACTGTCTCTTTTGGATAGATACCAGCAGTAGAAAAGCTAAATTATATCCTAGTTTTGTTTCTAGCTCTTTATTCTTCCCAATCCAAGCACAATAAATACATATTAGTTAAAAATTGAACAAATGTGTCAATGCCTTAAATAAATGAGATGTGTTGAGATAATATATTTATAAAAACCAAATTTTACAAATTATTTTCTAACCTCTATAGTTACAATGATACTGAAAATAAAATTTTTATGTGTTTAAAGTGACCTCTTTCAGATGGTCAAAGATACCTGTTTATTGTTTTAAAGAAATTAAATTCCAGATATTAAATAGATTTTCCTTAAATGTTTGTTTTAAAACTATGTCACCAAAGTACTATTGCTTCATCCACCTCTATTCTATCTCCAGGTTTACTTAATTAAGCTCTGAAAATTCCTCTCTCCTTTGCTGATAGTGTCTCTCGAGGTTTGAAAGGCCTTCTGGGGATGAAAGGAGCCATCTTGAAGTGTAGGAAACTTTCTCTCATTTCTAATGTATAGAATTTTTAAAATAATTACTTTTTGTAGGAGGAGGCCACTAGTTAGTTCCCAGCCACTTAGCCCCGAAATAATCACAAAGAAACTTTATTAATTAAAACACTACTTGGCCCATTAGTTCTAGCTTCTTATTGGCTAACACTTGTATCTTAATTTAACCCATTTCTAGTAATCTGCATATCACCATGTGGCTTTCGGCATCTGTCTCTGGCAGGGCTACATAACTTCTCTCTGACTCTTCCCTTCTTTCTCTCAGCAATCAGTTTAGTTTTCCCTACCTAGCTCTGTTTCCCTATAGCTCTGCCATAGGCCCAAAGAAATTCCTTTATTAACCAATGATATTCACAGCATACAGAGGGGAATCACACATCAACTTTTGATTTCATTTTTGACTCACATGACCTGACTGTTCATTAGTGAGATCCAGGGTTACATGGAGACATGTGCGCACAGTCAGCAATGATCAAATGTAACCTCCATCTTCCTACACACACCTTCTCCAGTCTCTGAAGCCACTATCCTACATTAGTCAGATTTTTTTTTTTATGTATACAAAAAAAAGGTGAAGTACTTGTCTTTCTGTTTTTGGTGCATTTTATTCAACATGATGTTCTTTGATTCTACCCATTTTGCTATTAGTATCTAATTTTTCTTTATGGTTAAAATGCATTCTACATTTCCTTATCTTGTAGTGCTGAGGGTACAACCTGGGGTCCTGTGTATGCTAGCCAAGTACTGTCACTGAGCTGTTGTGTATACCCAGTAATTTAAATTTATTTCTTTTTCTATTGGTAGGTAACTTGGCTAATCCATATCTTAACTGTGTGAACAGCCCTTTGATAAACATGGGGGTGGTGCATTTCTTTACTGTGGATTATTTCCTTTGTTTTCTTGCCTAGAAGTGAATCACAGAACAGATTCTTTTTGTTGTTGCTGCTGTTGCTGTATTTTGCTTTAAGAGGGAACTTCATACTATTGCTCCTAATGGTTGACTATTTTTAGTCCTGCTAGCTTGTATAAGATTCCTTCCACCCTAATATATTGGATGGACAGGATTCTAGAGAATGAGATAGAATATTGATCTGTATTACTCATTTTGAACTTGACTTTGCCTAATGTAGTATGTCATTTTCCAGGCTCCAACAAATTCACAACTTCTGCCAAACACTGACACAACAGCATCACTCAAGTTTGCTTTCCCTTTTTACACAGGGAAATGTTTCAAGCTTCATTTAGATTGTAGTTCTGAGACGTTCTCTCCACGTCAATTTCCTTTCTCTGTCTTCATTCTTCTCCCTTGTTTCCTTTCAAGTCCCTCATGACTGATCACACTTTCCCGGCTGGAAGACTCCGAGCAAGTTGCTTCTAGTAAGTTACGGTTTTTGAGATCAGGCTCTGGTTAATGAGTGATTCTGGATTTATTCCTCACTTGTCCGGCACTGGCAGGGTGATCTTTGGTGTGTCAGAAAGGTCAGAATGAAGAGTGACATCGCCTGAAATGTCCATATTCTGGGACTGAGTCAGGACCAACTGCAGGGCTCAGTATCTGTCACATGGTGCATCTATTTACAGTCAGAGATTCATCTTCTAAAATACTGGCTGAAAGGTCCTTTAAAACACAGACTAGACATTCATGTGGAAATTTGTAAGATCTTGCTGATCTACAAGGATGAATATACTAGCATTTTATGGCCATTGTGGAATACAGTGGGGAAAGAATTGAAACCCACTAAGTAGCAGGCACTTTCCCCATCATTTTGCACACTTTTAAACTTGATTTTCATAGGGCTTTTATACAGTAGTTCTTGTTATCTTTCTTTGTTTCTTTTTTTCTTTTTTCTTTTTACTTTTTCTTTTACAAAAGGTAAAAGCAACTTTCTGAAACCTAAAATAGCTTATGATGTGAGATTTCAATGCTTGCAAGTGTCAGACAGAAGCTCAGACATGTCTGTTTCCAAATTTATGTTTTATATTTCCAAAGAAATCTGATATTAAGGATAGACCAAGGTTACCATTCATGAAGTATTTCTGTAGGATGGCAAAGGGAATTGCAAACTGGAAATTTTTGTTTGATGATGATGTTAGTGTGGGAAATAATGTATCCCACAGATAAATAAAATATAATGTCTGCACATTTGCAAACATTCTCAGAACCCAGAATGTGTGAATTTGGTTCAGTCTAACTCACGTTGACCATAGGAAGCTATAGAATTTTATATTGTCCCTGCAAAATATCTCAAGAAACCCATGCCTAAGGAAATGATCTCTGAGTTAACATCCATCTGTTCTACCAAAGGACCCCCTGTTTCAAAATAATAATTGAAATTTAGCAAAATACTTGCATTCATAATTACACAAATCTAATGGAAGATGAAATCTGTTCTTTGGGTGCCGGTCTTTCCAGTTGCTAAACCTTGTTTGTGAGCCACAGTGCATCTTGGTTATTGTGGAGTTAAAGAAACCAGATCTACACAAAACATTCGTTTTCCAGTTGCACCCCTCGGATGGGGTGAGATGCTTATTGTACCAGAGCCCCAGACATCCAGTTGCTGTAAATCACCCGAGAAAGGTGATCATTAAACAGATTAACATACATGGAAATTAGCTACATGTGGACCATTAGATTAAATGAAGCAACTACAGTAGAATGCCCGGATGGCTGAAGGAACTTTATTTAGATTATCACTGCACCACTGTTGTGCAAATCACACCATTAAGGAGAATATTACAAACCTCACCCCACCCCCTTCCACGAAGGGTTTACAACTGAAATTCCTCCCCAGCTTAATAAACAGTTACCTCCAAGACAGCACTTTGAAGCCGCCTTTCCAGACCAATCTGCATTCGCGTGGTTCGAGCCAAGGCTTATCTCTATGTGGCATGTTTGGAGGAATAACAATGTTTAAATAATGTCTGAAATGGAGCATAAAAATCCTTTGTAACTCAAATGGACACACTGAGAAATCTCGAGCTTCAGCTCACATTACCTTTCTGCTATTTGGTTCAAAGACTGACACTAAGACTTCACCCCCTGCAGAAAGCAACTCTCTGAGAGCCCTGTGCACATTTGCTATGTATGTCTCGCTCACAAACTCTCCTCCTAATGCTAATAAATGCCAGTTTGGAGAGCAGGAGTGGCTAGAGTTCTAAATTTTTCATCAAATTCTATGTAAAACTCTAAGCGTCTGTCTCCTTCTTTCTGTCTTACCTGATCACGGTAAAGGAAGTGAAAAGGTAACAGTGTCTCCGTGTGTGTCTTTAAAGATGACTTTTTAATTGCAGACATTCCGGGATTTGGAAGTTGTGGATAGGATTTTTTTCGGGGGATGAAAACTATGAGCCAAGGTGTGCTTTACCTCCTTATTTCAGGCATTATTTTTGTAATTTTATTAGATTGTTATATTTTATAGAGGAATGCAAAAATGGAGGAAGGATGGGGAGGAGAGAGGGAGGGAAGAAACAAGGAAAAATGGGAGGGGGAGGGAAAGAGAGAAAGACAGGAGAGAGGAAGGAAAGAAGAAAAGAAGGAAGGAAGAGAGGGTGGAAGGGAGGAAGGAAGGAGGAAGGGCTTAAGTTGGTTCAGTGTCTTTCCTGTGTGCCAAGTGCTTTGTCTGTTCTTTACGGGCTCAGCACTGTGGAATTTCATCCTCATAGCAACCTGCCCAGACAGACACTACTGACTCATCATGCTTAGTCAAACAGCAATTTGAAAGGATTTACCAACATGTCATCAGGGAAAAGGCAGATCCCGAACCTCCTCTCTTCAGCAAGCCTGTGCTCTTCCAGCTGCATTCTCCTGCTTCGTTGAATGTCACACATGTACCAAGGAGGAGAGCATCAACAGTAAACAAAACCAATAAAGCATGGTGACAGCTGTGCAGTGGGGAGGAGCATCAGTGACAGATGTTAGAAAAGGCAGTCGAGCGCAAGCCTGGATCCCATTTGCAAAACTGAAGAAAAATGGAAATAACACAATTAACAAAATACTTAAATATAGCAGGCATTCTGTGAATCATTTTAGATATGTTGTTCATTCCGCAATGCAAACCTACAAACGGGCATTCTATGTCCATTTTAAAAATGAGAACAGCAAAGGCTCAGCGATATGAACTGCTAAATGACCCAGGGAGGGAGGGGCAGATCTGTGACCAGAAGTAGATTAAAGGATCTTCAACCCACGTCAGTAGTATATTATACTGTTTAAATGTTAAGTAGTAGAAAAGCATGGATTGATCTTAATTGCATTTCTTGTTTGGTCTGTTTACCTGTACTTTTAAGCAACATTGTTAAGATACTCATTTTCTATATACAAACATTTTACATATGAAATTTAAAACTGTTAAGTAAATTATTTGAATTATATGACAACTCCAATTGACCTCTTTAAATTTTGTATACTTCTGAAGCTATATAATATTCATATTTCTAGGTAACTATTGATCTACTTTGTATCTTTTGATATGCATATTCTGCATATATCAGGCATATGAAAACTTATAATATGTAGCAGTTTGCAAATACTCATTGTCTATTCTTTTGGTTTTAGCCATGCTAGGGAGTACAAAATAGTATCTCTATGCAATTTTGTGTTACATATCTATAATAACCAAGGTTGTTACTTATGTTTTCATGTGTTAATTAGCTGTTTGTATATCTCAAGGGAAAATAAGAATTAAAGTTTTACTCATTTTATTGGTTTGTCATTATTAACGATTATTATTTTGTATTTTAAAATTAATTTTTTTGAGAAGTCCATACATGCATATAATATGTTTAGATCAAATATATCTCCCATTCTCTTCCCTTCAATTCCTCACCTATCCCTGCTGACCTCCCTAGGTCATATGCTCTGTTTTTACACACATTGTGCCTACTTACTACATATGTACATATGTGTAGGCCCATCTACTGGAGCATGGGTTGCCTCCCAGGGATGACATCACTGAAGAAACTCACCCTTCCCCCTGCAGCAGCCATCAATTACCAAAGCTCCTCAACTGAACTCTAGGCCCCCTTGACGTCCTCCTTCATTCATGCTGGGAGTTTGACTGGCTTAATCTTATGCCGGCCTTGTGCAGTCACACTGGCAGTCAGTTTAGCTGTGCAACATGTTGCACTGTTCTGTGTGGTAAGTACTGCTTCCCAGAAGACATCCATGACACCTAGCTAAACTGTCCTTTCCCCTTTTCATGCATATTGGTAAAATATCTTGCAGCAAAGAAATTTTAGTTTTGATGTCATTTTTAGTCTTTTTCAGCTTGTGCTTTTAATGTCATGCCTATGAAGCTCTTGTGTAAGTCAGGGTCATAAGATTATAAATAACTAATTCTTTGTTAGATAACCAGTTGTCTCACCATCATTTGTTGCTAACCATGAGAAAGTTGTGTTATTGGCTTTTCCTTCTACTTTAGTGGTAGTGGGACTCAAACAAGTTACTCAATCTGTTTCTTATTTGTGAGCCTAATGGTCACCATACATTTCATTGCTGATGAAGTGAAGAATGTATTATATAATCCCCAAATGTATTTCCTTACATTATTTCCAGTATGTGTCATTTATTTGATACATATCTGTTAACCCCATAACTCCAGAAACATCTTGCTGAAATCAAATGATTAATTCTAACAATGAGTTTAAATAAATAAGGAACAATTCCATACATTGATCTCCTCAATGCTCAAATGAAACCCCAGAGCCATTATCCCTTCTTCAACTGTTCCTTAAAGGATGTATAGGGGACTACTCAGCAGAGCTCAGAAACTTAAGTATGACACTTTCAGGAAACAGATTCCTGTGTGATTAACAGCACTGCTATTCCATTTGTTAGGAAAAAAATTCCAGTTCTCCATACTGCCTATGTAACAACACACTCAAAAGAAGATGTTGGAAAGATTCTATTTCATGAGCAATGCTGAGATTCCTATTTCTATATTGCATTTTTCTCTGGGATTCATTTACTCTGAGTATATTTTGCTTCTTGTTACTTTCTTTCCTTATATTTTGCATTTAAATATTGAGTTACTTTTTTTTTCTGATTTTCAAAGCACTTACTCTCCTGGCTATCAAGATAAATAGAACTGTACTATTCTTAGACATCATTCTTCAGCCATTGTCAACAAAAGCAGAGAATCACATGACTATTGATGATTCCAGGTCTTGGGACACAGCATGGGTTTCAAACTCAGATCAGCTGTGGGGGAAGGATGCTTCTTAAAAATGAGAAGGGAACACTTTGTCAGGAACTGTAAGTGGGAGAAAAAAAAACCTTTCTTGAAAACTATCAGGCCACAAAATCCTGGGCTCTTCCTTCAATGAATTAAGCTTCACATATATCTCCTATTCTCTCTCTCCTAATGGAATTTTATCACCAGTGACTACTCAGACGATTGTCTCCACAGCTTCTTATATCAGCACCCAAGGAAGTATTTAATCTCATCCTTGGAGGAGCATTCAGTTCTTCTCTCTCTTACTTCTCTTGAAGAGATAAATTCCAAAGTCTCATCCTTTAAACACATCACCAGTGGTGTCCATTTTGTGGAAACAAGAGAGGATTAACCTGCAAGGGACAGCAACACGGGATGCTTTAGATTTTAACAACTTCCACTTATCCTTTGATAACCTCAGAGGTACCACTGGAAACTGCTCTGATCTCCTTTCTTCTCCAACAGCTGAAGACAGAATTTCCTGAACCCTGTTGGGTCCCTTCTCCTTTTAGATGATCTTGCTGGTTTCTAATCTTATACAAACCCGAGCTTCCTTACTCACTTGCACACAGGTTTGTATTCACTGTCGTAATCGGGTTTCATTGACACTACTAGGCAATTTGTATACAATAGAAATTTAAATTATGAATTAGGCACATGTAAAAGCATTACACCATCCAATTGCTCAGTGCCTCAGTGCCTTTTGAGAGTTGCCTTACTGTACCCCAACACAGCAGAGGGCATCATGGACAATGAAAGCAGTACCCTAGATATTATTGGAAAGCTGCTGGTGTCTTGGTTAAATGATTCCCTTCATGGAATCATTTAAGCACTAGGATTGCATTTCCAACACAGGAACTTTGGGGAACACACTCAAGCCATAGCTTTTACTAACACCAAACTGTTAGGCGTTTTCTAACTTGTCACACATTTCCCACTCATGCAGATTGCAAGGGCGATTTTGCTTCCTGGGATTCCATATCGACCCCCCTGTTCAAAATTCAAATCCATTCTATCCCTTTCTTCAAATTTTAAATATTTAAAAGAGCCTTGCCCAAACAATCTAACATTCATGGCTGTTTTTTTCTTGCTGCTGTCTTCACACATTTCTTTAGAATTAGATGACTGCTTTATATGACTGTATCGTTGCTATATTTCTGTCTTCCATTCCTATACTGTTTTTTTGATGGAATACTCTAGCTTATTTCCTTCTCCTATGATAGTTTCTACCTCCTGGTATGGAGTAATAGCTAGTAAATATGTTATAAGCTGGTTTAAATAGAAAAGAAATATACAAGGAAATTGTGACTGTATTCATTTTAGAAGAAGATATCCATTGAAATGAGTTAACACAAACATCTGAAACTTCCTTCTGCCTATGCCTTAGAAGGTCATTCGCACTGTGTGTACCCACGTAGCTCACTGACACAAACACTAACACAAACAGTGGCACTGGTGTTTGAAGCCTTAAAGAAATGAGCACCCCATCTCTATGAACTCCTTTGTCAGAATCATCAGGAACACCAATAATCAGGAGTAAAGAAGATGGGAAGAGAGTGTGAACAGAGGAAGAGAGAGAAAGGCACATTGTGATTCAGCATCATAAGAGTCCTGGCACCTTAGTTATTGTACATTAAGGGCTGCTGATACACATTTTTGATGAGTTGGAAAAGATACTCTTTTATTTATACTCTATCTGGCACCACTCTTACACCCTGTGGACACTTTGTTAATTCATACTCAGTGGGTTTTCTGTTTTGTTTTGTTTTGTAGAATGTTCCTTTTCTATTTCTTTTTTTTTTTTTCATGGCCCATAAGCATCAGGCTTACTATATTAGTCTTGTTTAGAATTTCACGTTTCCACAAGGTACCAAAGGAGAAAGTACATTTTCCCTCCATGTTAAACTGTTTTTTTTTTAATTTTTATTGTTAAAAGAAAAAATTACATTTACTCCCCTTGTTCCTGGCCCTCCCGCTCCCCCACTACCCCACTGCCCACCCCCTGCTTCCTTATGATGGTGCAGGATACCCTGTCCTATGGGAAGCCCAAGGCCCTCCCCCCTCCATCTCAGTCAACTAACTTAATTCTTATGCAATCAATAAATTGGCCAAGTCGTGAGAAGAAAGTAACTAAGTACATTTATCTAATCTTCAACCCAATCAAAGATCTGAGAAGGGAAATAACATTACCTGAGTGATTAGGAAGTGCAATCAAACAACTTCCAAAATATGTAACAAGTCACAGAGACAGCTGGCTACCTGGGCAATCACCCAAAGTCACATTTGCAGTGTTGAAGCAACCAACTTTGGCTAAGGCCTAGAATAACTGACAGATTATTTTTAAAGGCAAGAAAATTTTCAAAACCATCTTACCCTGTCTTGGCAGGATTTGACAGTTCTGCTTATCCATTTCCAGCTTTTATGTATTTTGTCAGTAGTTGAGGTATGGGCAGTTCCTTGCCCAGAGGCCGGTTTTGCCAAGAAGAGGACAAGCTCCAATTGGAGTGTCTTTGGCGCTCAAAAGTCTCTCGGGAATAGATCGGTGTAGCCAGGAGCGTTTGTGTCTCTTTACCACAGAATTCTAGGTTAGGTTAAATGCCATTTTCTACAGCTCTTTGAAGAGGTTGAAGACTATTCATACAGAATATAATCTCTATGTATCTAAAGAACCTGATTAGTCTAGCTATTAATATGACAAACATAGATGACTATTGATCTACAATTCTTAATATCTATATGACTTAAAGACTAAGTGAATAAACAACTGTGTGATAAATGAGGACAATGACCCTCCAAATGTAAACAATTAACAAGTATACATTGCAATATGGTATCAATACATAAACACTATATAAGTATCTTAATCAGTGGTAGAAATGTACACTGTAAAATGGTAAATATATATCAATATATATGTATAACAACACATCAAGAATGTTTTAAACAGAGGTAGAAGCATATTCATGCATACAATATTCGATATAAATGAGCTCGGGTCTCTTAATTCTCAATGGCCATTGCTGAGACTCTGAATATCTCTTTCCCCAGAGACTGTTGGGCCAATTCTTCTTAATCAACAGGAAGCACTCAAACCAAGGAAATGTCAAAGGGTACCACAAAGCTTCTTTTGAAACTCATCATCCATGTAGAATGACTTGCCATCTAGTGAGTAATCAATTAAACCTAATAACTTTTAGATTTGTTCTTCAGAGTCATAGATCTCTCCCAAAGCACTATCTATAGAACCTTAATAGGGCTTTTCAAGCTAGAATGGACCTAAAGGAAAGTCCTGGCATATTCTTATAATTACCATTCGGCGTTTTCCCATTCAAATTTCTATAATAGTAAAGTAATATTAATAAAATTCAAAATTACATTATCTGAACAAAATGGGAAAAGTCATTTTTCAAAAAAAATTTACACAAATAAAATCAAATAGAATATACTTGAATATACTTGATTTTTCAGGACGTTTTCCCCTCCTGCCAAAATATAATCAGTTTTAGATCACCTTCTTCTTCTGATTTGTATCCTGGAAGGCCAGAGCCACAGAATTTTCAAAACAATCACTCAACCTGTTTTCCTTTGCCCCCCCCCACAAAAAAACCAACCCAAACCAAAACAAACAAACAAGCAAGCCAACAAACAAAAAACCCTGAGGTCTGTCTCTTCAATGTCAGCTATCCATTTCCTTGTTTTAAAAGCAATGTTATTTTTATATTGAATCTAGGGCCAAAAAAGAGAGTACAAAGAAAAATGTCAGATGTAGAAAGATTAGGTCAGATCAAGCTAAGAATGGGAAGTGGGGTTATGACAAGAGTGGCAGCATGGCTCTTTCTGAAGTAATGATCTTGTCCAGGTTATCTTTACATCCTAGAAGTAGCCTGCTTTAGTTATTGTGCACATGTAGCCATAACGCTGATATCATCTTTCTCCTCTTGAATTCCACAGCATTAAGAATTTACCGTGAATAAAGAGCAAGACTGTATGTGGTAGTCTGTACCATTTCTCAAAGACAAGTTATGGGAAGTCTGAAGCTATGAAGCCTTTTATCTGACTGTCTTTTAACTGTGCCCAAACAACTGTTTCCTACCCCAGTGTTGTTCCCCCAGCGAGTGGTAATGGGTATCTGCTAACTCAGGTGGTATTGCCACACCAGTGGGTTCTGAGCCCATCATAATAGCACCATGATCCTCAGTGCCATTCTTGGCTGTGTTTGAAGACTGGCTTTCCTCAGTGCCTTTTGAACCTAGACACCTCAACAAGTGGCGGTGGTGTTTCCCAACTATTTGTTGGCCTCTCCAAAGAAGTAGAGACAAATTCCTATGGATCTCTACTGGAATGCAATTGAGTGCTTTTATAAGGCAGGACTGTAAGGAGATTGCTGCTTACTGACATAGAAGCTTATCTCAGTCAGAATACAGTTTTAAAACAAAATCTCTCTTTTCCTTCTTTTTTATTTTCTAACTCCATCCCTAAAATTTTAGGTTTTAGGTTTCAAATATTTAATATTAGAACTTTATTGGCATTATCTTCAAAGTTTCTTCTGTATCTCATTGATACCCAGTCTTCTTTTGGTTTACCCCACTACAACAGCTATCTAGATCAGTATAAAGACTGAAGTCTACCGATGTGAGCACCATTGTTGTTTCTCTCTCTCTCTCTCTCTCTCTCTCTCTCTCTCTCTCTCTCTCTCTCTCTCTCTTTCGTGTGTATTTGTAAGATGCAGAGACACAGAGAAACAGAAAGAGACAGAAAGAAGAAGTTGAAAGAGAAGGAAGAAGAAAAGGAAGGGGAAGAGTTGGGAAGAGGAGAAGATTAAGAAGGATGAGGACAAAGAAGACAATGTGGCGACAAAGGACACGCTATTTTCTGCCAAGAATTTATGAGTTTAGTCAATAATCCAGTGTCTTGCTTCTCTATTTTGGCTATGTAATGTCAACAAGTAATTCATATAATTTTTCTTGGCACTGAAATGAGTGCTATATTTTATTACTAGATTTCCCAATGGTTTTGTTCCTGTGGAAAAAGGATGTTGCTCACTGTCTTTGTACTTTTAAATATGGCTTCAGCAAGCAGGGAAAATAATTCACTGGCTGTTTTCCATGTTTTCTTTCTAACATTCTCCATGTCTCAGCTTCCTACTACTACTCAGTGGGAGCCTGGAATCCTCCAGGGAGAATTACCTTCCCTTATGCTATTTCCTGTTGTGGAAAACACCTTTTTCTTCTTATACTTAAGAAGAAACATAGTGATAAGAACACTGTTTAAGGTCTCTACTAACTCCATCCTCCCACCAAGAGATTCTTCTCTGTCTCTCTTACCCCCTCTCTGCTTTTTATTCCTACTGCCCTCCTTCTTACCTTGCCTCTCCCTCCTCTTCCCTTCCACTTCCTCCCTGCCCTTCTTCCCTCCTTCCTTCCTAGCTGAGAGTTGTTTTAGGTAAGTCACTTAACCTTCCCAAGTTTTGTTTTTCTCAAATGAAAATATCACATGTCAGAGTTCAGAGTACCAAAATATTTTTTTTTCTTCTAAAATATACCCGCTTATGTTTATTTCCAATTTCCATATCTGCGATGGATCTCTGAATCATTTTAATGAAGAGTGTGGTGGTTCCCTTGCTATCTAGTTACACTTTTTCCCATTTCCTTTGTTTTTTATGGGTGTTATTGTGGTGTTGGACATATTTCTAGTTGAGGCTATCCTGTTGGAGATTGTTCATTACACCTGTGATGTTAACCAAACTAGAAAAGGTCATTATCATTTCCCATTTTTAATCTGCCTTAATTGAATTCTTCTTTCCTCTACTTCTTCCTATGTTGCCTTGTTGGTTTCTAAGGTTCTATTCTCATCATCACACTACCTTTGCTTCTGTGTTTTTTAATTTAGGTAATGTTATTGATTCATCTTTATGTTCATTGACCTTTTTCTCTGCTTTCTTTATTCTGCTATTGCAATCACACAGTGAAATTTTGATTTGAGATACTGTATTTTCATTATAAAATATTATTTGAATAACTATACACAAATATATAAATATAACCTGCTAAATCCATGTTTGTTGTTTGTGTGCATATGGTTAGGGCTGATCACTTTGTGTTGGATAAGAAGCAATAATTAAAATAAAAAGAGGCTATCAATTTGAGAGTAAAGGAACATGGGAAGAGTTGAAGTGGGAGGACTTAAGAGGATGCTGCATGGAAGAAAGGTGTAGTGATGTTTTATTTATAAAGCTTTCCTGAAGATCAAAATACAGAGCTAAGCAATGAGAGGTCAGGGAGTGGTGGCACACATCTTTAATACCAGGACTCAAGAGACAGAGACAGAGGGTTCTCTGTTAGTTCAAGATCACCTGGGCTACACAAGATTGAGTTGGTCTAAAAGAGTAACAGAGCTCATACAAAGGTGACCTCAGCACTTGGGAATCCCACACCTCTAATCCCAGCAGTAGGGAGCTAGAAACAGGAGTGATATGACTGTGTAGAGAGAGGAATTTAAGACAGAAGGAGACAGGCACTCAGGGCAGTTTGAGGTATGGTTGGAGACGGGTCTGGATAAGCAGCCTGAAAATAGGATCACCCCTTTGTTCTGAGCACTGCTTAGAGATGGCTGACCTCTCTGCTTCTCTGATCTTCAGTATTAAGCCCTATATCTGACTTTGGATTTTTCTTATTAAAACCAACAAGAATTCATGCTACAGAAAGGGAAGGAGGGAAAGTGATGTAACTGTTTATTTGTTCTATTCTCAAAAATCTTTGCTTCATTTGAGACATTTTCTCTTTCCATTTATTTCAAGGGTGTTAATCATGGTTTTGACAATGTAGCTCAGTTGTAGAAAACTGACCTGCCTTGAGAAAAGATCTAGGTTCAATCTTGCCATTATATATGAAACAGAAACGGGAATCAAAAAACTCACATGCATAGCAGGAGCACCAATCCTCACCTCACTGAACATGGATACAGTATCTCATCAAACCTTGTCTAACTCCCACATCAGGGCTTCAAGATCGGTATTTATTCTGTCTGTTTTCCTTTATCAGAAGTCAGAATAACTTTTTCCTGTCCAGTCTCAATGATACATTTTTTCATGCTTTGTGGGCCACCTAGTCTTTGTTAGAGCTCCTCACCTCTGCTCTTCTCGTACAGACGCTGCAGACACAAGGGGCCGTGGTGCTGCTCCAGTAACACTTTATGAATAGACCCCAAAATTTGAATGACATAAAGTTTTCACATTCTACAAACACACTGCTCTTAGTTTTCCAAACATTTACATATTTTAAAGCATTATTTTGACACTTTTTTTTAAAAAAAAAATAAACATAATTTTTAACATTCTTATTTTGGGGTTATGCAAGGTAATAACTAGGTGCCAGAGACGCACATATAGCACTGGTTTGTGCGGAGCTCAATCCCTAAATAAACTGACCTAAAAGGAAACCATGAGCAATTCACAAAATTAGACTCCGCATTGGCACATTATAGCCCATGGGCCAGATCTCTACTGCCACCTGTGCTTCTGTGGCTAACAAGAATGTTTTCAAAGGGCTGGAGAAATGTCTCAGTAGTTAAGAGCTCCTGTGCCTCCTGCCAAGGACTAGAGTTTACTTCCTAGTGTGGGCAACTCAGGACCAGGTATAACTCCCGCTCCAGAGGATCTGATGAATCTGACCTCCTAGGCCACACACAGGTGCACATATACAGACATACTCATAATCAAAAATAGTGAGAACTTTTGGCTATACCTGTATGTCTGGGTTGACCTTAGAGCCAAAGTGATGAAAGAAAGGTGAAAAATGGAGGACAAACAGTGTGGCTTTCCTCTCACCCTCACCAGATCTCAGTACTCTGCACTCAGAGAGCAGTTTTCCTTGAGGTCTTTTGTTGCCCATTTCGCTACAAGCTGCTATCAAAAAAGTGCTGTAATGTTGTCTTGGGCACATTAGCGGGGGGCGGGGGGTCTTGGAGGGGAGAACTGGCTTTCTGGCCCATGAGATTCATTTTCCCGGAGAGAATTTTTGTAGAAGTTTTCTACTATTTTTGACTTTTTTTTTTTTTTTGTAGTTTTGTTCTTGGCTCAAAACTGGGAGCCGAAGGAAAAAAAAAATACACCCTGCCATATTGGTCACTGCTTCACTTCCAACTTCTCTTCCAAATCAACCTTGAAATTTAACTGTTGATGCAGAGTTCCTTTCTGCAAGGCTGTTAATAGGTTTTCATCGCAGTCTTTAGGAGAGATGGGGTATCAGGAAGTTAGTGCATTTTGATTGGAATGAGTAGACCTCTTCTTTAAATTAATGTGAAGCCATTATAGTATGAACCTTGAGTGTTTTCCAGAAGCTCAATGTTGATGGGTTAGTCCTCAATGCAACAGTGTTTAGAAATCAAGTCTTGGAGATTTTTGGCTCATGAAGACTCAAATATTAGCAGTAAATTAGCTCATTCATATATATTCATAGCTTAGTAGTCCTAGTGGGTGTGGCTTTGTTATAAATCTGTCTTTGCTCGTTGGCTGCTATCATGCATCATACGAATAGTGTCCATGGCCACATGTTCTTGCCACCACAGTGTTCTGCCTTACCATAGTTTTCTAAGCAAGTGGGATAACCATGGGCTGAAACCTTAGACTGTGAGCCAAATCTTCCCCTTTTCCATTGTTTATGTTACTTTGATACCACTATGCAAAGTTGGCGAACATAGAAGATAATATTCAGGTAGAGAAGACACGTATCTTTAGGTTTCTATTGCCTTGATAAAACACCACAATCAAATACAGCTTGTGGGAAGAAATGGTTGCTTCAGCTTACAAGTCGAGATCACTGTCCATTGTCAAAGCAACTCAAAGCAGGGTAGGAACTGATGCAGAGGCCATAAAGGAATGCTGCTTCCTGGTTTGCTTCTTAGAGCTTTCCAGCCTGTTTTTCAGACAGCTAAGGATCACCTTTCCCAAGTGTGGCATGTCCCCATGCAGTGGGCCAGTCCGTGTGAATCACCAATCAGGAAAATGGGGACTTGCTTATAGGCCAATTTTATGTAGCCTTTTTCTCAATATTTCTTCTTCTCAGATAAGTCTAGGTTTGAGTCAAATTAACAGAAACCAAATAACACAACAGGAGTCGAGTAGAAAACGCTTGGTCTTTTGTGAGAAGATGGAAGGGTGTGTGGATCTCAATGAATATTAAACTTTTTTCTTCCAAGTTACAGATGCATGCCATCCTCATACACATAACCAGATACCCATTGTGTCTAAGGCAGAGCTACAATAGTTCATCTTATCTATGGTCCGAGTTTTGCTGTAAACAATGGGACAAAGTTACATAAAAGATCTTTCTGTCAGCCTTAAGATGGTAGTGGTAATAATGGTACAAGTCATGATGCTTGTTTATTCTAAGTGTGTTTTTATACGAATACCTGAGTGTGCATTGTTATTTATATATGTGTGTTTGGGTTTCTTTCTATGAGTACATGTACTGCATTTATGTAAGACCCTAAGAAGTATTTAAGAAATTAAAATGTTTAACACCTACTTGGCAATTGAGAAACACTAAGATTTTGGGTAATTTAAATTGTTAGTATGGAATACTATTTCTGACTATGTAGAGTAACATATAACGAATTGTACTAAATTGGAGACATTAATGTCTTCAGAATTATAGAAAATAATTTCAGATAAATCAATTATGAAAAACTAGTCATCTAGTCTCATTTTAAATGCCTTTTAGTGAATATAATGAAACTCTACATCTCCATAGACAGTAGACTCTATCCTGATGTCTACTCTAATGTTCTTTTCGAATGTCTGATCTTCCCGTGTATCCATACATCTGTTGTAAAGATGTTTGTATTTTTATATTTCCATATTAATCTCACAGAGTACAGGCTAACATTTAGAACTCTCCCTATCTGCTGTGGGGAGGAAAAGCAGGTCTAATTTACACTTCAAGGAATGAAATATTTCCCTCTAAGTTGATCCAGGAAGGGCATTGGAAGGTCATGTCAAGTTGACTACTAATACCCAAGCAATAATCCTGAAGTTTTCATCTTTATGATTGGGGTACTGAATGATAATCATTTGTGATATGTTAAACAATCCTAACTTACACAGTTCTTTCTTGCTAAGGAATGTTGGGTAATCTATTAACATGCTTAGACAGGAAGGAATTTTCTCACTGGTTTGCTTTCATAATGACTCAGGCAAGGGAAAAAATTCCTAGAAGTGTCTCTTCATCCCAGAATTAAGCGGAACACTTAAAAAATGAGGGTTCATTCGTTCTAATGCCCAATTTGATACAGTAATAGGATTATCATTCTCTTACAGCAAAGATAACTGAAGTTCAAAGAGTTAAAATAAAAAACTGAAATTTCAGAAACTGATTTTTTTTTTTGCTATCCAGTTCTAGGACAAGGTTTTTAATTTGTTATATTGCATTATATTTCATTTACTCATCGTCTTGTATTTTGTGCTGTTTAGATATTTTTTTCTAGATCCTCTTGGGTATCTATCTACATGTGTGTACCAGATGGCCCAAGGAAGGCTACCTGCTATCCAAAGGAACTTGCTTTCCCTGTCTAGTAGGCTGCAGTAGGAGTATGAGGTTGCTCTCTTCAGCCCGCCCTTCCCATCAGAATAGCCCTTGTTTGCTACCATAAAGTGAGAGGGCTTCTAAGAGTCCAAGTTTATCTGCTAGTCTTTCTCTGTCACTGACCAAAAGAAATCCATATTGTCAGCTGAAGGTCAATCTGTAGGGCAAAGATGTACGGAGAACAATCTTGACAAAACATGGGTTTTAGGAAACATGATTTATTGAAGGTCATTAGTGCAATAATCTATAATAGTGACTTTCAAACCTAGGTCTGTCCTCTACAAAGCAAAGGCCGCTTGCTCCGATCAAATCAGGCTGATGACGCATACAGCCTCATTTGCATCTTTATAGAGATGGTGCTTTTGTTGTTCATCTTCTTTCCAGAGCCCAGTGCATAAGCCAATCACGTAGTTTGAGCAGGAACAAACTTCTGGTTGTTTTCTTTCATTTTAGCTTTATCACCCCGCCCATTTTAAGTTAAAAATGTGAAGGAGAAATTTCAGTACCGCATAATAGTGAAAACGTTCCATATCACTGGGATGAGTTTAATCGACGTATATTTTCCATTTACCCATAGCAACCTCATTATTTAGAGAGTATTCAGCATAGTATAATTTAAACCATATAAACATTGCCTATGAAAACTAACACCCAAACGACTTACATATTTAATGGGCTCACCAGACCTGATTTGTGGAGAAGATGAAGAGTTTCATCGAGTGAGGACATGAAGGGCTGACTACCTGTCAGGTCGGTGTACAATCAGTGTATCTGCAGATCAGAGATGGTACATACAGCATATAGAGAGAAATCTTGCAGGGGCCAATATCTAATTTATTTACATTATGAGCTTGTATGTATAAAGATACATATTTTCCTTATCACCATTTATAGGAGTTTTTAGAACACTAAAATTTCATTATTCGCAGTCCATATTTTTGTAATTATCCTAAAATAAAGCATTATCCACTTTTGTTGTTGTTGTTGTTGTTGTTTTCTTTTGAGAACATCATTCAGTTGCCTTTTCCTCTGATAAATGCTGTGGCACTTGCAGATGTTTCTTGGAACTAAATATGACCTCACAGATAGATCCTGAATATCTTAACAGGCACTCTTACCTTGATGGACGGGTTGATTGATTAGATCTTGCCCACTCTGAAGGCACAGGGCTGGACTCAACACTCTGGGAAGAGGGGGCCTTCAGACTGAAGGGTTACAACTGACTGCCAATCTTGATGCTGTCAGTGAGGCTCCCCAACTCAGGACCATTATCCTTACTTAAGATATTGGTTGTCACCAGAACCAAGGCGGCAGCAGGCAGGCAGAAGCTGATAAAGCTTCCAACGTTGCTGATAACTTTTTCTTGACACCCAGGAGCTTCTACTCATACAGGAAAGTACTTTTCTAAGCAGAAGCACAAGCTGTTTCAAAGCACATTATCTGTTCAATTATTAGAGTCCATATCTAAACTGTTTGCATGGAAGGGGATGAATTGGAGGCAGATGGTTCTTTGGGGCCAGACAGTTCTTTGGGACAGAGGCTTAAGGCCATTATAGAAAACGCAGAGGGATCTAAAAAGCATTTATCCATTTTTTAAAATATCATATGTATGAGTATGAGTGTTTTGCCTGCATGTACGACTCTGTGCTACATGCGTAACTGGTGCCCTCAGAATCCGGAAGAGATCCCTGGGACTGGACTTATAGACAGTTATGATTCTCCATACTCGTGCTGGGAATTAAAGCTGGTCCTCTGGGAGAGTATCTTGTGCTCTTAATGGCTTAGCCATCTCACCTGCTCAGAAAGGATCTAATTTTAGTATTTTTGGAGGGATTAAATTAATCTGTTCTGACTCTTGTCAAATAAAAATAACCATTTCTCTGTTTTTCTTTCCTTCTTTAAAGTGTCTTATTAGGTAGACAGAGTTGTCTGGAACTCACTGATATACGGATTTTATTTTCAAAGAGTGGAAAAAAACACACACACCGACAGGAATTGTTAATAAAATTCCTAACAAGTGAGTGCTCAGAATCATGAGCGATTATTCAGACACTCAGGGCGGAGCACAGCTTTGGCCTGTTGAGAGTGGACTGTCTTTCTAGAATATCAGAAAGATTCTGTGGAGTTCAAATCACCCTCAGAAAGGCCACACCCCGATTCTGCCCCCCTTCCCTATTTTGTAATGAGGATTTATTTTCTTATCCTGCTAATAAAACAATACCATGGAAGAAGTAAAAAGAAACATTGAATAAATATTCTTCCCAGAGCCAGCTGGATAATAAAATGGAAAATATGAAAATGCCATATCTTAAACAGAACTGCACTGAACACCCAACATCTCCCAGAGGGGTCCTGCAGGGCTTTTTACCCTTGAACATCTACTAACAGCCACACTAAATCTAGCAGTAGGGAACAGGTTTCATGTTGGACTTCTGCTTCTTGTGTCTGTGTTTCTGTTCTTACTGCCATCTTCAGCAAGAGGTTTACCTTGTCTCTTAGACTGCCCAGGATCTTCTCATTCTGCAGATTTCCCTTAAATATCAGGGTGTCAAGGAGTGGGGCTGACCTGCAGTCTAATTTACTTCCCATGCTGTTATGCACTCTCGGGGAACACTGTTATTTTCCTCCTTTATGCTTAGCACTTGTAACAAGTTTTAATTATGCAATTATCTCTGTGTTTAAAAGTCTGTTTGCACTGCTGGGCTGTCAGCTCCACACCAGTAGCACAATGTCTGTGGTGCCGAGCATCACAGCCAGCTTGCTGGGAAATACCTGACCCTCTCCAGGGGCTCAAAGGTTATAGACAATTCAATGAATGAATGAATGAATAGCAATATTAGTATAACCGTTTTAACGTTAAGAATAATTTTATTATTCATGGATATATTCTTGGCAGAATGAGATTTCTTGGTATTAATTAGTCAACTAATTAATTTATTTCTTTTTGTGGTGCTGAGGATGGAACCCTAGAGGGGCATTTGGCAATCTGTCCCTCTTCTATCAGTCTAATAAAGCTCATGGCTCTTACACTAGAACTAACCAGTGCCTCTTGGCTCTTTAGTAAAATTCTCTGAGGCCTTGTGATGTGTGATATGAGAGGAACAGGAGAGTCTTCTCTTCTGCCCTCTTACAAGGAATATCTGCCCAGTAATTTCCTGACATCCTGAACTCAACCAGTGAGACATCTAAGTGTGTGCTCCAGCCCTGTCTCCTCCCCATTTGTCTTCTTCTCAGGTTCTAAGCTTGGTGCTCCTGATATTTCTTCATTCTCTCCAGCTGGCCCAGCCCGGAGAGTTCCTGGCCTTTCAACATACTCCCTCCCAGGGATATGGAAGCCGTCATACCTGACTCTTCCCTAGTCTGCACTGTCTGGAACACCCCTGTTGAGTAATAGACTAGCTTTTGATAAGGACCTTTGTATGGCCTCTAGCCCATCCTTTTGTTGACCAATCATCAACACAGGCTGACTCAATGGTGTAACATCTGACATCAGTAGAAAGAATGAGCAGATATAGTTGAGGGATGTAGATGAGGAGGGAGCCTTTCCCCTCCACCCTCTGTCATCTGTGAAAAATTCACAAACATTTTACTACCTAAGAAAGAGGCATCTATCTTCCAGGATAGTCAGTTCTAGTTATGAGGACAGGTACCCAGACCCAGTGAAAATGATAAAAATGAGACAGCCTGATAGAAGAATTCAATTCATAGGCTCTTACCAACTGAAGCATGGTCTTGGATGGCTCAAGACAAGTTAGCCACTCCTCACACTCCAGTTTGGCTTAGAAAGCAGGGCACACTTATGTGTCACAAGGAAAAAACTATTTCAACCTCTTTGAAATAATCCTGGTTTATGTTAAGACAGTATCAAAAAAATCAAGAAAATATAAGTAGTTATGATTAGGTTGTAAAGGCCCATGTGACTTTGCATGTTTTATCTATGTGTGATTTGCTATGATACCCATTCTGGAAAAGTCAACTGGACGGCCTAACAAGGAAACCATTGCAGTTATGACTCAAGATGGTTGCTGTCATGTTTAACTAATCTGCAAACATGATCAAGTGGATTTAAACAAATGAGTAAATCAGGATAACCAATCCTATGGTCTGTGTGTTCTTTTTCTGGTAACAAAGAAATCACACTCTGACCTAAATATCATCTCAAAGGGTATATCCCAGGGAGTTTAATTGGGCTTTTTTGTTCACCGTGGAATTAGGACTTTCAAATGGGTGATGTATTTATGTAATTATATCTTTCCACATATTGTGCTATCAAAGTCTTACCCTGTGTTTTTATAAAATGAAAAAGATAAGAATTTGGAAGTAAGTCGAAAGAAGGAACATTTAATAATAGGCCAGTCATAGACTCGTTGAGCACAAGGCTTACTTCTTTCTCTCTGAACAAGAACACCTGTAAAGAACTGGCCCATTCTTCTTGGAGTCCAGTGTACTCTATGACCCCAACTCCCTGTCCCTTCCTTTATGCACAGTTACACCCATTTAGGACCATTCTCGGGGACTTAGGAAAATAGAGGGAAATGTGGACAGGGGTCCAGAAAATCTGCTGATTGTCCTGCTTCTTTCTCTTGAGCTAGATGTCATTTTCTGTGCTAATTTCTCTCTCCAAACCCCTGTGTTAACTGGTATTTCTGGCTACGTGGTCTCATAGGAGCTCTTGGAATGTTCTAAATCATATGTCCTGTGCCAACTTTATGAGCCTACAAATGGTTATTTTAGCAACATTTTAAGGTCCCAGTGGACTGAAATTGTGGCTAAAACTCTGATTTCACCTAGGCATCTTGAAAGTGGCCTAGCTTTAAGTTCTAAAAGGAAGCTCGTGAATCACAGGTAGTGTAATTATATAACTGGCCATGAACATTAACATATTGTCCCTTAATAGAAACAATTTATAAATAGAGTGTCAATCCACTGACTTTCCCTGGACACAGCTTGGTACTGGGAATCCAGATCCTCTTAGACAGCTCACTGGAGTTGTGTGCTCAGTCATGGAGAGTTAGTATCAACAGAGGATCAGATCATTCTATTCCGATGGCACCTTCCACCAGAAAGAGCAACTAAAGTAGGCCTCAAAACATGACAAAATGAAGGAGCTATGATTTCTGTCATGGGAAAGCTCTCATGCTGATATCACATTAAGTTTCATGTAGAATCTGTTGAGTGATTAAAATGCACCACGTTGGGCAATACTGATTCCTTTTAGTCAGTTTTGTAGATGCAGAGTTCAAGGTTTATAAAAGGTATATGGTATATCTCAGAGAGAATAAGTTACAGTTAACAACCATTTTCAGCTTGACAAGATCTAGAACCACCCAGGACACAAACACCTGGCCCTATCTGTGGCCGATTTCTCTAGGCTGATTTAACTGAGATGGGAAGATGCCACACAGCACCATTCAATGGGCTGGGGTACTAGACTGAGTAAAATCTAGGATGACTGAGCAGCAGCGGCATCTACTTCCCTCTGCTCTCGGAGGGTAGATGCCATGTGACCAGGTGCCTTATACCCCAGATGCTGTGCCTTCCTCACCAGGATGAACTGTATCCTCTCAAACGGCAAGCAAATTAAACCCCCTTTTCCACCAAGTTGGTTTGGTCAGGAATTTTCCCACAGTAGTGGGAAAAGTCACACAGAAGGTAAGCTCTGTACAAGCTAATTACGTCTAGTCTTTATTTCACTTGTTTTACAATTTTTTCCAATGTTAATTAACTTTAACTTATGATTTCTTTATATGTTTATGTAGATATCTACTAATATCTGCTACTAGCTGTTAGTTACATTAAGACTCAAATCTAGGACATTGATTTCCATGACAGATTTTTTTTTTCTATATTCTTAATCTCTGTGACAAAAAAATGAAAGAACATCTCTCATCATTTTCCTCAAGACACATGACTCCAATATCATCTTTTTGCACAACATACACAGAGAGAGACATACAGTCACACCCAAACGCACACACCACCTACAAATACAAAGAATATTCAGTACAGAGCTCTATGACAAAAGATTCTGTGGTCTCTAAAATAAGATCCATCCCCTCTCTGTGAAAGAAAAATGCTGAGTATTGCTTCCTAAAAACCAATGCAAATATTTCCCTGAGTGACACTTCTATTGTCTGAAACTTACTTGAGTTTCAGGGAAGTTTTTGTACCCGAGAAATGTAGCACGGAATGCAAAAGGTGGCTCAGATTTCTGTCTGGAAAAGCCTTCCAGTCATTGTAGCTGATTTTGCCCAAAGGGCTTGGCAAAGAACACTGATATTTGCAAATTGTCCAGTGAGTCTTTCTTCTTCGCTTTCATTGAGGTGTCAAGTGGATCCCCTGCGCAGGGATATGTTCCTTAGACAGTGACAAGTTTTACATTAAATTAGGAACTGTAACTGAAACTAGGAAAAACTCAAATGTTGCTCCGGGTGTGTTTGCTGAGCTAGAGCCATGGCTAGAAATATAGAGGGGAGTGATCCCTGGGATTCTAAATGTTCTCGCTGTGGGGTGAAAAGACTGGAAATGGCTGTGAAACTGGGCACCAAAGCAGTGGAGCATGGCCAGATGTAAAGGGGCTTGTTCCAGGCATGGGAAAAGAGATGGTCCTCTGTGCCAGCTGGCATCTAACCAGCTATCTTCCCCCCACTCCCATTGCCTATGCATTCAGATCTAGTTTTGCAAGTGAACGCGGAGCACAGATAGATTCTTCCCTGAGGGCCGGACAGCTCTTCAGAACTTGGGCTCATCTTGCAGGTGATGGCCATTCTGTACTGACTTAACACCTGGATGTCCTTAAGTTCTTCAAGGGCACAGCGAAGAATGCCCAGTGTTACGATGCTAAAACTTTGGAGCCAGATGAGCCTGCCCAGAGCCAAAGTGGGCAGATTTAATTTGGAATGTGGGGTGCGACTCCTCTAATCCTCACTTAGATCATCTGTGAAATGAGGAACCCATTTGCCTTATTAGGTTACTCTGAGGCCTGTCTTATCTTATACATATAGAGCTGGTAACTGCCAAAAATACCCCTCTTCCTGCACTGGAACTGATATAGAACTGATGCTGTCCTTCACTTAATGTAAAAGCTACCCACTAAGAGGGCACACTTGGCTAGACACAAAGGATACCCGGAGCCAAAATATTTGAATACCCAGAGAAGTTTCTATTTGATCAGAGTTATCAGCACAAAACTGTAAATAAAGGGACCATACAAAGAACGGCAAGAAACACATATTTTAAAAAAAATCATGGATAGGAAATGGATTAGTTGGTGAAGGACTAGTTGTCTAAGCATAAGAACCTGAGTTTGATCCACAGACCTATGGGGAAAGTTGGACATGGTGGTGTAGTATGTACGTACAATCCCTGAGGCTCCCTGGCCAGCTAGCCTAGACAGGTAGCTGAGCCCCAGTTTCGAGTGAGGAGCAGTGTTTCAAAGACAAGGCCAGTTATGCTTGAGGAAGGGCACTTGGAGATGACCTACAAGTACCACATGAGTGTGTGCACATGTGCATTTACCCACCCTTGGGCACACACACACACACACACACACACACACACACACACACACACAAGTTCAGAATTCAGGTTATTGTCTTGGCTAGACTTACAGGGTCATCTTCCGAAGTAGGCTCAGGGTTTCTAGGTCTTTACAACATAAAGAAACACAACTAGCAAACATCCTGGCTCTGGTAGTTTCCTATTTGCTAGAACTGGGCTTTATTCTGTAATGCAGGTTCCATCTGGCTCCTTGGGAGTGAATGGAATACATGACTGATGCCTCCTTATGATGAACTTCCATGCAGGCTGGCACTAGATGTGTGCGGAGCAGGGAGGGTGGAGAGGGGAAACAGTTCTGCTCAAACTATGAGGAACTGTTTGGCATCAGATTAATTGGACTTATGCAAAAGGCTGACCTTAGCAAATTCATTAGCACCACGACACTCAGTTTCCCTATTTAGAAAGTGGACAAAATTATCCTACTACATGTTATTTGAGAAATAAGGAATACGAGATGCTTAGCACATGACAAACCTTCCATATAAGGCTATAAATAATCTGGCTATAAATACTTAAACTTTGGGAATGTGACAGCCTACATTCCTTTTAGTATACTTAACCCCATACACATAATCTCTAAAAGAGGACTTTTACATTTAAAACTTGTGGAGGGCAGAACCACTTTTGCCTTATATTAAAGACACAAAACAATCTTCTACAGCACTCCACGTTCTTGGGGTCTCAGATCTCACAGCTGATTTTATAGAAAAGAAATGGAGATAAAGAGATGAAGGAGAGCACTCTGCCTATGTCACAGACAAAACTCGGGAATATTTTCAGAAAGGCATGGCCAGATACTCTCATGGATAAGTGAGGCATTTTTCCAGCCTGTATCCCACTATGTGAAGTATAAGGATGCTCCCAGTGATGTCCTTTGAAATTGAACCACGGGTACCTTTCAGGTTGTCAGTGTGGCGCTGACTGAGCAGTAATTGTATTGAATGGAATTTCATCATTTTATGGCAGGGCGATAGGAAATTCATCCCTCTAGCATGGTTTGCACTGTTCTCTCTGCACTAAAACTTTAAAAGCAAATTCTGCCCTTGGGACATTGATATATGAGGAGACATGTCTATATTATACTTAGGGGATCCTCAGAGGGGCCTTTTCTCTTTGATTCGTATGATATTTTCCTACTCTATCCCAAAAGATCAAATCAGGAAATAGAAAACTGCCTAGGTGTGGTTGTATAGGCCTGGATACCCCTTTCCACAGCTCTAATCATTATTGCCTTTGTAGCCTTAGGAACATCATTTAACCTTGCTGAGCTACGATTATCATTGTTAGGACACCATGAGGTAGTGATCTCTACCCGACAGACCTGCAGCGATGGTCAAAGGAGACTATGAATTGCTTAACAAGGTGCCCAGCACATAGTGCGGCTTGATAAATAACAACCATGGTGATTAGCATTGTGAATTTCTCAAGAAATGCTTGGCGCCTTTCTGATTCTAAAATGCTGTCAGGGATAACTGATGGAACAAAGTGAAATCATTTGGTGAATTCGATATCTAGGAAACCATTTAATGCCAGAAAAATTGGCTTGCTGTTGATGCCTGTATGAAACATGATTCATTTTCAAAACTTTGAACTATTTTGAGAAGTTAGCTATATCAGGCATTTGAAATCAACCCTAGCAACACGGTTCTTTTTCTAAAGAATGAAATAATTTGACCTTGAATAAAAGGTGGAGACTTAAAGATAACAGTGAAGAAGAGAAGGAGAAACTTTATATCTAAAAAGCAAAGTTTTATTTCTTTTATATTTTATTAATTTTGTGAAATTATCATATAAACTTGTATATTTCATTATGACATTTTTAAGCATTCTGTGTTTTTATTTGTACTCCTCCAGCCCTCCCCTGCTCCACTGCTGCTCCCATAGGTCTCCCTCCTCCCTGAAATAGTACTCCAGCTTTTCCTGTCTCATCTACTCTTTTATCCTCTAGGTTTTTTTTTTTTTTCACTCTTTCTGCCTTGTCTAAGATCTCCTTGTCACCTTGTCATGGTCTCCTTTCTCATTTCATCATGTACAAACACACACACACACGCACCCCCTCCCACATAGACAGAGAGAGAGAGAGAGAGAGAGAGAGAGAGAGAGAGAGCGAAAGAGAGAGAGAGAAAGAAAGAAAGAGAGAGAAGCACATGCATGCATGCATGCATGCGCATGTGTGTCAGAATCTATACTCTACATATAGGAGAAAGTATGTAGTATTCCCCTTTGAGTCTGACTGGCTTATTTTGCTTAATATAATTTTCAGTGCTATTAAGTCCAAAGTCTAACAAATCTATGACTTTTATAATAACCAGCCCCCCCCAATATTTTAATCTCCATTTTCCTCCATTTGTCACATTCTGCAGCAAAGTCTATAAGAGCTGGTCTTCCTGTTAGCTGCCAAATGTGTAAACCATTTAATAGTTCTATACCTTTACCTCTGCATCTATAATCGGAATAAAATATTGTTTACTTGTATAGTGCTTAGTAACATCTTGTAAAAGAGTTTGTAAAAAGACAGCGGTGAATGTTTTCAAGTCTTATCTGGAAAAGAATTAAGACAAGTTAGTAATAGTTAATTATCTTTCTTCCTAGATTTTCAAGTTCAAAAGAGAACAAAGGAAAGCTCAGGCTGCCCTCTTGGCTTGACCAGGAGAATGGAGGACAAAGGCAGCAAATTTGGCCGTGAACATCTGGGAACTATGGGAAGTGAATATGGGAGGGGGGAGGAGACGGAAGACAGGTTTTGTGGATCTGAAAGACCTGTGTACACGCATAGAGGAGAGCATATGAGAACCTCTTGAAACAGCGGAGAGATTCATAATCCTAAGGAAGTGGGGGGGGGTGACACAGATCCCCCTGCTTCTCTGCTATGGTAGAAATTCCTCAGAGTACTAGGCATCTCTCAAGACTGCCAGGACATTAGCAAACTGCATAAAATTCACTGTCAGTTTTTCCAGCAATTACTTGCCACAGGCAACAATGTTAATCCTTTTTGTATTGCTGTCTCTACTTGAGACCAACTGAACAGAATTTTAATGATTTACCATTGCAGATAACAGGTAGTCTTATCAAGGATCACATATACAAAGGGGGCTGGGAAAATTAGGGGACTAACCTAGTTTTTCTATAAGGGTGTAGTCTTCATGGCCTAATCATTTCTTTTTCTTTTTCTTTCTTTCTTTCTTTCTTTTTTTTTTTTTTTGTTTTTCAAAGAGGGTTTCTCTGTGGCTTTGGAGCCTGCGCTGGAACTGGCTCTTGTAGACCAGGCTGGTCTCGAACTCACAAAGATCCACCTGCCTCTGCCTCCCGAGTGTTGGGTGTATCATGGTGTAGGGGTGTATCATGGTATAGGGTGTATCACAGTGTGGTGGTGTATCACGGTGTGGAAGTGTATCATGGTGTAAGAGTATATCATATTGCTTGCTAGGCTTACTGAGACCATCTCTGAAGGTGATGATCTCTTCTTTACCACACCGATGGAATCTCAGGTCATGGAAAATGAAAAACCAGAGTCCTGGAAAATGATCAGATAATATCCAGTAGAATATGATGCCCCAGAATATATTTTATCATATTTTATCCCACTTTATGGAGGTTGTAGCATATAAATGCATCTATGCCTGTCTTGGGCTTCCTATAAATAGTTGAATGAATCATGGTAGCAAAATTACCTCTGAGGTTGGAAAAACTGTTGTTATGACATGTTTATCCTATGAAGGCATTCAAGGGGTGGCTACAGCCTCCCTGATGATAATGAAACAGCAACTAGCTAGGTTGCAAGTGCGGTGATATTTCTCCCACATCAGTCTGGTCAGATATAGGCAAAGGAATGTGCCAGCCTGTGATTGATGTTGTGAACGAGGATACCAAGAAGAGTAAGTGTGGACTGGGAGCTGTGGCTTAGATCATACTTTCAAGATCTCACATTGCATATTCATCATGCGAAGTCTTGGTCTAGCCCTAATAAATATGAGCACATGGCAGTGAACCCCAAAGCTCTCACTTTTTTTCCTGTTTCTAATTGATGGTGTCACCTTTAGCCTGCACCTTCACCTTCTCATTTCTGTAAAATAGGACTGTTGGGAATCAATGATCTCTTTAATCTCTTAGTCACTCCAGTGCTCTGACTCTATAGTCCAACTCCACATTTTCACTTTATGTCATCCTCTCTGCCTGAGCTGCCTCAGAAACAGCCAATCTTTACTCAGAACAAGGATTTTACCACATTACATAGACGGCATTGGCATTGCTGGTGTGATGTTAGTATCTAAACTGTTATAAAGCAACCAAGAAGACAGATATGTTCAGCAAATAACCAGAATATTCTCAGTGCCAGAAAAAAAAATTCTAAAAAAAAAATGTTGTAAAACCAAAGCAGGAGATTCATGATGCTGGTGGGGGCGGAAGAGTGGGAGAAAGGCTGTCCGTAAGCCCAAACAAAACACTGGGGACTAGAAGACTGGTGCCTAGTATTTTTTTGTTGTTGTTTTTCACTCCTGTGGGGTTTTCTGCTCTGGTTTGACGTGGTTGTTTTCCCTAGGAGAGAGTGCAGCTGTCGTTAGATGTCTGGGGGCTAAATATCCATCATCCAGAACATACCACAAACTATTAATAATGAATCACCACAGATCTACCTTGTCTCAATAAACACCGTGTCTCCAAGTACAGATAAAAGGTCCGGCAGGCAGATGTTGGAATTTATTATCCTTACATTTCCCATTTTCCTTTTCTCTATGGGAGATACCCAGTGAATGAGATCTCCCGTGAGTGGTGTGGCAGGGTACTAGCATTTACTGAGTGGCTTCTCTGTGTCAGTTGGTTATTGAAAGTCATAGAGACAGCCCTAAGAGCAGGACCTTTTTGATGCCATTTTATAAACTGAGAAACTGAGGTAGAAATGACTTGTCAAGGGATGCTCACTTTTTGAGGGGCAGTGACAAGGTACACCTACCTTTCTGGAGGTCTTCCTGCAGGGACTTTTCCATACCATCTGTAACAAGTGTCAGTTGGGGCTTCTGGATTCTACTGTTTTTTCTCCTGTTACACTCAGAATAGCCCTGGATACTGTAGATGTCGGGGCACACTTATCCCAGGGGAATGTGGAACATGATCATGGGGAACAGATTCCTATGCAGAAATAACCTGCAGCGCTACCTGCCATGTGAGCAGATTCCTACGCAGGAGTAGGAATGCGAGCCTCCAGAGTGCAGAATGGTCTCACTGAGAGCTGGGTCATTTCTAAAGCTGCTTCATTGTCTTCTTCCTGATTCTCAGATCACACAGACCATGTGTGATTGAGTGGTTTAAAACGTGCCCTTTCTCACCCTTGATTACACAACTGAGCAAGGTGCTCTCACACTTGCCTGCATCGATCTGTGTGTCTCTTCTACCTGGTCTGGAACAGGGTGCATTTTAGCCTTGAATATAAGTGATGGGAAAAAAAAACAAGCAAATCAATATTTTTAATGCTCATAGGTCCCTTCCTCCTTTCTTATCATGGTATATGCAACTTTGAGGGCGAACAGTGGGGTGACTGACATGCTAGTGGACCATATCATGCTGAAAAGTAAAGACTCTTAGTCTACTGTTTAGAATGGGGGGGATTTGTCATGTGACTTGAGTCATCCATGCTGTTGCTCTGGGGAAGTGCCCCCCCCCCGCCCAGGATCCACATTACAGAGTCAACTCTCATGGACTCTATGAGGAATGATGAAAGAGCAATACCAAATCCCGAGTCTCTTCCTAAGCTATTTTTGACTTGCGGCTACAGACTGGTCCCTGACCTAATGCTATAAATAGTATTATTTTCTATTATTATTGCTTCAACTTCATAGGTTTGAAATTCCAGAATGAGATGTATTGGGAGGTGGATTCGTACAGAAGAAAATCCACTTCAGTCTTTATCCATGATCACAGGCGTCTACCCCCTTAAAGGCAATAACAACGTTAATATTCATACTACGGCTATCTTTCCCATTGTACATAAGGTCTAGTTATGTGGATATATGTAAAACTGAAATTTCATCTGATGCTGAAAATTACATCTGCCATCACACTTATACCTTCAGCATGAGAGTTTGGGTTATTATTATTATCTTTGCTTGAAGATTATCTCTAAGCTTATATTTTAGTCCCATTATATAGGTAAGAAAACTAAGGCTTGGAAAATAATCCTGTAACCTCCCAAGTTATACAACTGAGAGCATCTGACGATGGCCATGAGAAAAATTAGCAGTGAGATTTAGCTGTAGATTTTTAGGAGAAAGTAGCATATATTTTCACCCTTATATGAAATAAAAGCTGAAACTCAAATCCCCAGGTACCCAGAGGTGTCCTTGAAAGAAATCGCTCATCCATTTCCCCTTGAAGCAGCTCCCAGGGACAGCCTGAGTTTTGTGCAAGGGAGTTTCATAAAAATAGGAATTGCTCACCAGGCTCCATTTCAGCAGCCACTGGAGAATGAAAAACCCAAGTAGTCATAAGTAAACCGAACCATTTTACTGACAAATTAAAGGTTTGGGAGGTAGCAGGAGAAACTGGCTAGCTTCAACATCAGAGAAAGCCCCACGAACATTTCAAAGACTCCACTTCAATTACGAAGGGAGAAGCTGAGGTCTGGGAAGTGGTCCCTGATGGGTGTGTGCCCAGCCTTAAACATGCCCTCTTATACTCAGCAGGGTTCCTGGCCTTTTAAGGCAGAGGCAGGGACAGCAAGATAGGGAGGAGTGGGGAAGAGGGAAAACGTGAGAGAGCAGTGCCAGAGAAGCCTTGCCCTGTTCATCAAATTGTAGAGCAAGAGAATGGGATTTTAGAGAGTAACAGATTGCAATTCAAAGACCAGAGCTGGTGAGGAACTGGTAATAACTGCTTGGCAATAAAGCCTGGCATCGGCTCAGGAAGGTAATGAGCGATAAACTTTGATGAAGCATCTTTATATTTCATAAGCACAGTTGTCCCTCACTATCCTGAGGGCACTCATTCCAGGATGATCCTTAGATATCAAACCCTGGGAATGTTCGAGTCACTTACAGAAGTAACAGTAGCTGCATATATCCTGCGTAGTCCTCCAGTACAGTTCTTTAAATCACTTTTATATTGCTTATAACACTGAATATAATGATGCTATCATAATCGTTCTTGGACTGTAGTATTTGGGGAGTGATAAAAAAACTCCATGCAAGTTCAATATAGACACATTTTTTAAAAATTTTTATCATTCCTTGCATGTGTGCATTGTATGTAGGGAGAAGGGGACACCAGCCACAGTGCATGTGTGGAGGTCGGAGGACAACCCCGTGGAGTCAGTTCTTCCTTTCCACCTGAATCAAACTCAGGCTTCCAGATTTGCTGGACCATCTCACTGCTGCAAAAATGCAAAGAGTTTTTAATGTTTTCAGTTGCAGTTGGCTGAATTCATGCACGTGGAGACTACAGATAGGGAGGTCCACCCATGTACTATAAATACTGTATATCAACATATCCCATACTCTATTTTCCTTATGCTCCAGAAAGAAAGACCAAAGCTCAGAACATCTCAGCAAGATGTGCCACAGTTCATGGATGTTAGCAATTGCCATCTATTTCTAAGTCTCTCATGCTCTTTGAGAATCCGCAAGACGTGTTTCCTACCAAGAAGCCCTCCTTTGCTTGTCTCGTGGTTTGGTAGAGTTCCACCATCCGTGAGCTTCTGTCCTATCTAGTTAGTCTCAGTCCCACAAACTGAAAGGGTTCATTTCCAGCTTTTCTCCTTGTTTAGTCCTTGAGGTCCCTATGTCAGCTACCAGCTAAAGTTTATTTATAGCTTCACTTTATCCACAGCATAGATCAATGATCGCAAGAATGGGAAGTTCTGGCCATCCTGGGTCTTCTTTTCCGTTTTTGTGGAGAATGGACTCTGCTCAGATTTGCTCTCTCGCGCCGGATTCTTCAGTTTCTTCCTCTCCATCATCTTTCCTGTCTGCTTCCTTACTAACTCTGCCGAGAGCTCCCAGTTAACATTCCTCTCGGTACATGACATCACTCCAAGGCATAAGCAATGGAAAGAGTATCTCTTATTTTCCACCCCAGTGATGCCGGTATTTTCGATAACAGAAACAATTGTCATATATTGAGATGCAAATGGTAATAGCAACAGTGCTGAGAATAATAGCTAGTGTCACTTGGAAACTTACTATGTTTCCTTCCTTGCATGGGGATTTCCTCAAATGCTGCCCAATGGTCATGAAGTCCAAGTAGGATCTCTATCTGTATTTTATGAAGGAGTGACAGAAGCCATGTAGTGATCATCTACTAAGTGCCATCACTATTATGCACATTATGTAGGCGAAATCTTTTCCAGGTTAGTGTGTGAAGACCTAACCTCAGTGTCTTTTCTACAGATTCATATGAAAGGGCCGTATGGAGCTCTGCCTAGTTAGAGAGACTAAGGCAAGCAGCTGGACTAAATGACCTTCAGATTTCATTGCGCGACTTACAGACAAAATTCTAAAGATAAATAAGGATGAATGGTAAAATCAACAAGGAGAATATGCAAGTCTTTAGGAGTCATGTGATCACACAGTGAAAGCAAGAACTAACACTTCAGCCTTTTTCTTGGATTCCATGGCCCTCTGGGGAGTATGACCCCACCACAGTATCATTCTGCTCATTGTGGCTAATGGGCCATGACTCAACACAATCTCTTTGTGCTTGGGATAGAATGGTAATTATTGAAAATCAGCTCAGGTCTGCATACTCCACTGGACTCTTTTTTTAATCCCACTTTAAGTATTTCCCTTGGGACAGCTTAAACAGCTCTATCTTTTTAATGACAAACTATCCATCCATAGGACTGGAAACAAAATCAAACTTTTGTCTAGCAACCAGTCTGTTTATTTATTTTCCAAGTTCATGAGTTTATATGCATACTGATTTTAATGGGCAGTACATAAAAATGTCTCCTTTTATTTTCTTTTCATTTACATTGTGCTGATAATGGCTATTATCAAGTCATTAGAGGCAAGAAAGTACAATTTTTTTCCTTCTAAGATGGGCTGCAATTGTGGATGTGTGCTCTGTGAGGATTGGACAGAAATGTTAAACTTGCTTTTTTGCTTCTCCCTCTGATATAGATGGCTGCATATCAGTCATACATCTCTCATTGACCAAATAATTTTGTGCATAGGTATATGTACATGTATAGATACTGTTATCATATATGTATGCACACTACCAAGTAGATACATACATGCACAAACATATGTGCACACATATATTCATCTTTTAAAAATCAAAATGGAAAGTCTATTTCAGGAATGGAAAATGAAGTCTATCCCATCAAATTTGGAGGCATTATTATGCAAATTTGTGACATCATAGTCTTGTTTAGAACAAAAGAATTGATGGACTCAGTCCACACAGCCTATTCAAACTGTCACAGTCAACAAAATCAATTTTGGGTTGTATCTGAGAAGCACAAACCATATGGGCAAAAATAAAGAAACATAATTCTTGGTCCAGTTGTTCCCAAATGTCTAGTCAATACATACAGGCAAAATTGTCCCATTCTGGAACAGGCTCCTTTTAGATTTCCAATCAGGATGTGGAAGGAATCTGTACAGAGTACTTGGATGACCTGTTTCCTCTAGTCAGAATCAGGAAAGAGATCAGTTTGGATCATTTAAGTCATATGATGGGCAAAATGAGAGGAACTGGGATTTCTTGAGTATCAACTTGTTTTTGGTCTTGTAGTCCATCTTCTTTGGTGGTGTTGTGTATGAGGAAATGCTTGAAAAATCACCTTAGTTCTGTGAAGCAGCACCTTTGCTTTGTTGTGGATCTAACTGTGACACAGAGTGATCATTGACATCTAACAAAGGTCAGACTGAAAAGGATTCGGTGACAGAAAGGTGAAGCAGCTAATGGAAGGTTAACCTCAGTCATACAATTGAAATCAGGGTCTGGAGTGCATACAAGCCATGGCGCCTCAATAAGGTGATTTTGTCTCCGGGGAGCAGTTAGCAAGGTCTGGGGACATTTTGAGCATCACTGTACAGAGTTGAGAGTGCTATTGATATATAGGAACTATAGCTGATGTTCTGTAAAACCTCCTACTGTGTCCAGAAGTCTCTCCTCAGCACAAGAGCATCCGGCTTACCGTGCCAGTGGTGCAGAGCTGGAGGAACACCCTATTTTCCATTGAAGAACTGGACAGTTGTTCTGTTTGCTCCAGTCTCAGCCACTTCTGTGAATCAACAAATCAAGGTCCAGGAAACAGGCAAACATGACCTCGCATTTGGAGATAAAGCACCAGGTAGAGAAGCTGAGTCCTGAATATTTAATTCCTGCATCTTGGCAAAAGCAACATCTCCTTTGGAGACACAAACTGTCCTTCTACAAATGTTTGTGGTGCATGAGATGCAAAGTAGATGTTGCACCATTGAGTTATTATTATTCTTGCATATGTCCATGGTACGCATATGCGTGAGTGTATATGTGCTGGTGAATGCACTGTGCATGCTTACTGAGGCCAGGGGTAGGTATTGGGTGTTTTCTTCTTTCACATTCCACCTTGTTTCCCTGTGAATATTGTTAATTAAAAAGTATTATTTTTGGAGCATTCTAGGCTCATAACAATTCTAGGCTCATAACATACTTGAATATTAAGTACACAGAGTTCTCACATCGCTTTTGGCCCTACCCATGCACAATTTGCCGTCTCCTACCACAACTACTTATGATCTACAAGGCTGTGAACTTATAACAGCTGATGAAATGACACTGACATTACCGACATCCATAATTAGACAAGAGTACACAGTTGCCCTTGTACCTGCCTGCCATTTGTTTTGAATCCTTTAGCTTACCTTGGAGAAAGACTTCAATTTTGCTGCCGTTTTCAGCTTTTAGTTCTATTGATTTCTGCATCTTAGATTTCATTGGGTTGCCCTATATTTCTTAATACTTCTTTGATCTGGATTTTAATTTGCTTTTATTTTTCTAGCCTTTTAAGACAGAAATTTAGATGATTGATTTTTCCAATCTCTATCATTTTCTGGATGTATTCAGTGTGCACATTTCACACTAAGTGCTCATTGTTTTGGAGGTCAGTTCTGATTTTATATTCCTTTTTAGTTCAATTTAAATATTTTTATTTCTCCTGAGACTTCTTTGTTGATTCACATGGTAATAGAAATGCATTGTCAAATTTTTAAATGTTTTGAAGTTTTTCTACTGTCTTTTTGTTTTCTAGTACTTACGAATTCCTTTGTGATGTGAGTGTGGGCATTTCAGAGTTATTTTTCTTTGGGATTTGTTAAAGAGTCCTTACAGCAAATAATGTGGTTTGTATTGAATGTACCAGATAAGTTTCAAAGAATGAAGAACTTTGACTTCTTGAATGCAGTGGTCTATAGGCCACACGTACCAATTACGCATGGCTGATGCTGCTGAGTTCAACTATGTCCTTATGGTTTTAGGCCCACAAGATCTGTTGTTCTATCTTTGATAGAAGAGAATTAATGTATCTGATTTTAACAGTAAAACCATCTACTTGCTCTGAAAGTTCTATTAGTCTGTCTCATTTATTTTGATACTACCTAGTAAGGCACATATACAGTAAGGAGTTTTGTTTCTTGTTGGTGTGTTGACTTCTCTATTTTTATACAACGCTCCTCTTTCGTCATGTCCTTCTTTTGAAGCCTTCATTTTTCCAAGATGAATGTAGATACTGTTATATGCCTTTATATTCTACTTCTTGTTCAATGTGGGTTTTTATAGACAACATATATTTGAGTTCTGGTTTTGGTTCACTCATTGCATTCTCATTAGAATATTTTGATCATTAACATTTAACATGCTTATTACTATACTTAAATTCTTATTTACTATATTTATTTTTCCATATTTGTTTGTTTAGAACTTTTTGCTTTTATCTCCCACAATTTCATTGGCAATGATATTAACTGAATATTTTATAACTCTACTCTTTCTTCTTTTTATTGTATCATGTTTGATTTTTGTCTTGTTTAATAGTTTCCTTAGAATTTGAAATATATATTCACTAACAACTAGAGCAAGTCTCTTTCAGAACATAAAGCATCATAGGCGGTGAAAGCCTTTTATAGTTATCAACAACCTTAATACTTTCTTACTATCATTTGTATCATAATTTCCACTCATTTCAATTACATATAGTACAATATGTATATATACAGAAATTATTCCTATTATGCTTAGTTTTTTCCATTGTAAGAGCTCTTAAGAATAAGAAAAACCTAACACACCTTGAATCCCAGCATTTGGGAAGCAGAAGCAGGTAAATCTCTGGGAGTTCAAGGTCAGCCTGGTTTACAGAGTGTGTTTCAGGACAGCCAGGGCTACATAGTGATACTCTGTCTCAAAAAAACAACATAAAAAGAAATAAGAGAAAACTAGAGGCCAGAAAAGGGCTCAGTTGACCAAGTGCTTTCTATGCAAGCATGGGCATTTGGGTTTGTATCCTCAACACTCACATAAGAGGCCAACCGTGGTCCAAGCCTGTGACCTCAGTTCTAGTGGGCAGTCAGAGAGGCATACTACTGAAGCTCATTTGGCAAGCCAGCAGAGGTGAGTGAACTTGAGGTTCTTAGAAAACAGTTGAGAAAGAAGCCCTTTGTTGACCTCTGGCCCCTACACATGCTTGCACACTCATGTACCTGCACAAACAGGTGTACGTACATACCCTAAGAAGCACATACACCACATACAAGCATGACCAATGACTCCTTGCAATGAACACTTGCGAGTAAAGATCAATGGCATTTACTGTATGACTCACTGTGTCACACTGTAGCTTCTAGAGCAATATTTTTTAATTTTTTCCCCTTTTCTCTAAAATTTTGATTTATTTTTAGGGGTAGTGCAAGGGTAGAGGACAGATGGATGCAAAAGGATGGGGAAATGAGTGAAATGATAGAAAAGATACAGAGAATAAATAAAAAGAAAGAAAAAAGAGGCAAGACCTATTTTATTATATTTTTATATATATTGCCTGAAGCTCTTTTTTAAAAGTAAGTCTGTGTGTGATCAATCTCATGTTACCTTTCTCTGAGTGTGTGAGCTATCTCATGTTATCTTTCTCTGAAAAGCTTTATCATTCTTTACATGTATGTTCCTGGATATGAATCCCGCCAAGTTTTATTTGTCTGAGAAATTTAGTTTCCTTTCAAACAGGCATGTGATGTCATTTCTGTAAATATTTCATTCTTCTTGTTTATATGATTCCTGTGGGGAAATAGATATCATTTTGTTAATTTAATCCTCTATATATGTAGAATATTATTTTTCCTTCTTTTTCCAATATTCTTATTTTATTTTTGAGATTTAGAAGTTTTAATGTAAAGTAACTAAGTGGCATTGTTTTGGCATTTTTTTATGCTTGGTAGTGTCCTACTTTTCTATGGTTTGCTAAGAGATTAATTCAGAGAAATTTGGTCATTAGTGGCCCTCCAATAGCTTTATGTCTTTCCTCTCTTTCTAGGGTTCCTATTATGCATATATTGCTGTTTAGAAATTGCTACACAAAGTAGTTTTCCAACTTTTTTCCCCTCTACTGTTAAGAAGTTTCCAGTATTATAATCCCAACTTCAGTGACTCTTTCCTCATTCATTTCCGACCTACACGTGCCCCTTCAAGCTTCTGCTTTGCTCCTTTTGTATATTTCTGTGACTTGCACTGCTCATATGATCCTGCATGAGTTTTACCTCCTCCATTAGAGCCCTTAGCATATTAATCACAGTTATTTGAAATTCTAGGTCATACAATCTAAATCCTTATCACATTTGAATTTGCTTCAGATGCTGGTTCAGTCCCTCCAGACAGAGATTTTTGCCTCGTAATTTATCTTAAATAATTTGGTTTTGGTGGCGCATGACAAACTATGCCAAATTAAACATACTAAAAGTAGATGTTGTGACATAGGAGGAGAGGGGATAAGGGAGACAAGGCCCTCTATGGTTCTATAGTCAATCTCTATCTTTCCCTGTGCCTTTGGACCAGGGACTTCACCCATGCATCTCCATTTTTACTTCTTTCTTCCTGGAGTGCATCAGTGTGGTTAAAAAGGACTGGAGTTAATATTCCTCACCTAGGTCACCCTTCCCTGTTCAAATGGTCTCAGAGTAGGTTCTGCTTAAACAGTTTGTCCTATGCACAGACTTTGTTTTTTTTAAAAAAAAGACTATCTGATATGTTTCAAATTGGTTGCTTTCTCTTCCTGATGCAGGCAGCATAAAAGAATCATTTTTTTTGTAGTCACCAGAAGGACTCCGTAGAGATCTAGGAAATAAAACTAACAAAAGATTGGAGCCTTTCTATGACTTCTTTACACCAGAGAGACTGACTCTCAGAGTTATGTACACTAAGCCTCCAGTAACTTACCAGTTGGAGCTTATGACATTGTTTAGTGACATTCGTTTCTCCAGAGAGTTGTGCTATTAAATTTTTGCTTTGATATGTATTTTCTACCTGTCTCAACAAGTTTCGAGGTCATACTTTTCCTTGTGACCTCAATTCTTTGATGTATCTGAAAAACATTGTCCATTTTACATCCTGTTCAGCTTTAAAATTGAATTTTCATTTTTTTATTTTTATGTATATATGTGTATTTTATATATGTACATATGCATGTATTCTCTCTGTGTGTATGTGTATGCATGTGTGTGTGTGTTTGTATCCTTCTGTGCCAACATAGATATTGTAAAACAACTCGTGGAAGTCAGTTCTCTCTTTCCTCCATATTGGCCTGGAGGTTAAACTTTAAATTTCACAGAGAATGCCTTGACCTGCTGTGTAGTTCCACAAGCATTTGTTCAGATTTGTGGTTATGATGGAGTTGAGACTTCTAAATCTCTTATATGCCATCTAGAAAACTCCTTGTCCCTTCTTTTTAAAGAATACCTTTATCTGATGGTTGAGAGATACTTTCATTCTTATTTGGTTATAGACTACAACACATCACAATGGAAGGTGGGATAGCAATCTTTAAACTTTTCTTGACAGACTGCAGAGACCACAACATAGATCAGGGATGCCACAACAATTCTCTGTAACTTAAAATTCTTGTCATCATGCATGAGAAACACTAGACCATAAAAGAAAGGAATGATGATAGGGGACAAGGGTATATGTCCTAAAATGGGTGTTATTGAACTCAGTTGATTCAAGAAAATTGCCCAAGGCCACATTGCAAAACTGTAGGGAAGCCAACAGTTAAACTTCAGAAATCTCTTTTTCAAGCCTTCTGATATTTTTCTTTAGACAGAAAGGAATCCCCTGACTGTAGAAGCTATAAACAGGATCTGATCTCAGGTATTTACAAGAAAGCAGAGAGAGGCAATCTTGTTATTGATAAGACATAGAAAGGAATGAAATGGAATGTGTTGTTTACTGCCGACTACAGAAAACAAAGAAATAAGAAACATCCATCAATTCTTTCACACTGGAAATAAACTTTCTGTTGAAAAACAGGAAAGAATTCTTGTATTGGATATCCAGCCCATTCTGTAACTGTTCTTCCCACCCCCATGGGCATTTAGGTGGTTCTGTCTCCAGCAGGACTAGTATATAACCTTCTTGCCATTTTAGCAATTCTATTCCAGCCTTTGGACTCTTATGAGAAACTAGACAATTTCTTGCACAATTTAATTATAATCAATGTACTTAATTTCTGCAAAGGAAGAGTTGAGTAAGTATAAACATATTAAGATTGTAAAGGGTATTGATGATAAGTCAAAGTTTGCCACTCAATGTTCATTAAAGATTATCTTTATCATAAAACTACTGCCAAAATCATTTTTCTTATACTACTTACCGTAATCAAACTCATCATCTTCATAATACCGACACTATCACCTTCATCATCATTATCCTCACGGCCAACATCATCATTTTTATTGTCATTATCATCAATTATCATCACCACTGCCATACCATTATTGCCATAGTTACTACCTCATTGTCATCATCATTACATATTTTAGTCAGTGTGCTGTTGCTGTGAAAAGACAGCATCATCACGGCAACTCTTAAAAAAGTGAACACTTAATTGGGGCTTACTTACAGTTTCAGAGGTGTATTCCATTATCATGGCAAGAAGCCTGGTGGCACACAGGCAGACATGGTGCTAAGCAAGTAGTAACTGAGAATTCTACATCTGGATTTTTACTACAGGCAGCAGGAATAGAGACACTTGGCTTGACTTGGCCATTTGAAATCTCAAAGTCTACTTCCAGTGACATACTTCCTACAATAATGGCTCATTCCTAATCCCTTTCAAGTAGTACCACTCCCTGATAACTAAGCAATCAATCAAATGTATGAGCCTATGGGGCCATTATCATACAAAGCATCACATTGCCACATCATCATCATCATCATCATCATCATCATCATCATCATCATCATCATCATCATCACTGTTATCATCATCACCCTTACCATCATATTGTCACTCTCATTGCTAACACCACCACTGTGATCATTATCACTATATATACCATAGCTTAGCTTTATTACATCATTTCTATTAGTTCCAACTTCATGAAGATTGTAGATAGTACAAAATGTTCCCTCCTTTGTCACTGGGTTAACTCAGGCTCAGGTGTATGAACTAGTATGCCTGGAATCATAGTCGGCAGGACAGTCTCCAATATAGAGATTGTACTGACATCCTAACCATTGTTTCAAATTTGATGCAAATGTATATTCTTCAGGAGATTCCTGAACCCCTGTTATCAGCGCTTTTCTTTGTGATAACATTTCCAAGTTGTTTTGTATCCACTAGAATGAATTAATTGGACCTTGAAGCTTACTAAAAATGGGAGAGTAGTAGAGATTATTATTTCTCAGCACAATACACTCAACATATTACTGTGAAAGAAGAGGATTGTGAGAAGTTTTACAGACTTGTGTATCTTTTTTACTGGACCCAAATTAAAGCAGTAAAATAAACATTTTCTATCTAATAAGGTTGTAATTAAGAAAAACCCAAGTTTTTCAATTGCGTAAGACAGAGAAAAAGAAATGTGTTTAACTCCAACAGCGACAAAGTTAGGTGGCTCTACAACAACTACACATTCTGTTAAAGAGAAATCTTTAGATTTAGTCTTGAAAGAGACCTCGGCCCCCGAAAGAGGACACTCTGGCCTACCTCCCTCTGAACTATCAGACTTATGCAATGTTAGAGTCCCTTGAGGCTGTGGTTAACACACTGATTTGCCAGGCGGGCAGTGATCCCCAACATAAAGTTGTTTACTGGTTTTATCTATGCTCTCCTCTCTTAGTTTAAAACTTAGTACACAATGGGTGCTTTGCACCAACTTTGTTGATGAAAGAAAGAACTTGTTTGCTCTATCAATTTTCCAAGAACAAGTACAGGATGTAAGGTTTTATACTCAGTGATCTTTAGGGCACTCTAGGAAAGTGCGTGGGGTCTTAACATGACCAGTTCTGGATCAGAGAAAAGGTGTTGGGGATGGGTTTTGCTCTTTTAGTTTTACGGAAGGTAGAAGGATAAGGAAATGGAAGAGGAAGAGAAGGAATGTGGCTTAATCAGACTGACACAATGCCCCATTACTTTCTTGTTATTTCTGTAAATACAAACAACTACTGAATAGGAAAGAATTCAGTGAAATTTCCACTTCCTATTTCCATGCACTTCAATTCTAAGGTTTCAGGTCAAGGTCAATTGCCTTGCTACCACAAACCCTGTAGTTCAGGGCTTCCACAGAGAGAGAGGAGAAGAGAATGCCAAAAATGGATAGGGCTTAAGAAGGAGGGAGGGGAAAGAGAAAGAAAAGAGAAAGAGGAGGAGGGAAAGGAATAAGGAAGAGATGGGAAAGCTGTTAAGTTCTATTTCTCAGTTTTGAATCTTAGAACAAGCCAGACAAAACAAGGGGAGACTGATGGTGAAGAAATGTCTGCACTCTACCCAAGACACAGAGAAGACAGGAAATATTGCCTCCCCTTGGCAAAGTCCATAGACAGAGTCAAAGTCCATGGATAGACCTTCTTCCTCCAGTCCTGGATAGTTTTTCCTTAATTTGTTAACTAAGAATGAGGTATAAAAAATTCACACAAGGAGGTTGGTATTGATTGACGTCTCATAGATACGGCATGAAATAATGAATTATTGGATTCTAATACCCCACCTCCAATCTTCAGTCAGTTTTCATTCGACATGGATCTGAAAATACAAGCACAGCTTTTCTCCACATTAGGTGTCTTTGAAGGACAACTGACAAAATTGTGTAGCATAAAATTAAGAAATAATTCTTGTAATTTATCTGTTTATGACCCAGATTGAAAGACCAAACTTTCTTCTTTCCATGCACAGAGATCAGGGTCGATTTCTTTTAGAGTTCACTGATTGTTCTCACATCTTTTTTTTTTTTTGTTCTCACATCTTTTAATCATTTTCTCAGATACTTCTTGAGGTTTATTACTGCTCTAACCAAACGTATCCTTACTGCTTTCCAAAGCATTCTTCCTGTATCCTACAGAGGCCTTTGGATGCTCAGGCCATTAGGTGGCTTTAGATTCTGATTCTAAAGTGAGTAATTTGGTTATTGGGTATGATATCATCTCTTTGGGTTGTTTATTCCTTATTTTATAGTTGACAGGACACCCATAAACTGATTATAAGAAGTCCTACTGTGTGAAATTAGCTTAGATGTTTAATAAAGGTGAAAGGTAAGACGTTCCATACCAACACGGAGGACCCTTCTCAGTCATCTAAAGTCTTTAAAATTTATAGGGCAAATGTAATTTGTAAAGAGACCAAGAAAAACTGTGGGAACAAGAGAAGGAAGGAACTTGACAGTATTGTTGGGAGGTGTTAGAAAGAGCTATCTTGACCAGACTACTTTGAGAATTAAGTTAAAGAATGAAGTCACCTCCCACACAGTATGGTAATGGACACCAGCCCTGTGTGCAGAAAGTATTGACTGGAGATTCTATTCCACTTCTCATCACCTGCAGTGAGATATCAAATCAACCCTTGGCATCATTTTTCTCATCTTTAAAATTGATGTGATAACTTTTCCTTTGAGACTTGGGGGTGTGATTGAGATATAACGTGAAAATTTCCTTTTATCCCGTGGCCTGACTCAAAAACAGTGCTCAGTTCTCAACTGTTGAGTGCGTCCTCCTCACCCAGTTCCCTCTTACCTTTTGTCAGCCCAGAACACATGGATTTTGTGGATTATTATATCTCTGTGGGGAGGGGTTTAACTAACATGAAGGACAACACAAGAAAACTAAAGGCTTCATTTTGAAAAGGTTTCTCTTATGGCATTGTCAAAGGGTCCCTGGATATTATCTTCCTTGCAATTCCAGGAAACTATAGAATGTCCTGGGGGTGATACAGTATATACCAGCCTCTGGGAGTAGATGATGAAGATAAGATAAGGATTCAAGTCTAGGAAGGCAGTGTACTAGGCCTCAGGTCATTAATTCTGGATCTCTCTCATGGACCGTCTTGACCCTCTTGGGAAAAGATGGATGACAAATAATGCAAAAACCTATGAAATATTTAGGTAAAGAAACAAGAAATACACCACTGTTGACCACCAGAAAGTGTATATAAGATTTCAAATACACTTACATGTTTAGGCTCAAATTTCTGAATGACTCTGTGAAATGAGGATTTGGGCTTGGGGATGCTTGTTTTTTAAATATCTCAGTCTCTCAGCTCTGCCTCAGAGCTTCAGACTCATCACAACATCTGTAAAATGCTTTCTCTTCCCTCTTAGATTATATGAGCCTAGTTCTTTCCCCATCTATTGACTTATGATCTCATAATTTTGTCACCATTACACTGAATAAAAACTCATAACAGATCACACTCCCATTTGTCTAGGGTTATTCTATTTGTACCCAAAATGCAAGCACCTGTCTTGCCATGAGTTAAACGTTTCTATCCTTCAAGTCTTCTTTTTCAGTCTTAAATCCTGCGAATAGTTTTCAGGTCATGTCATAAAGCTCAATCTTCCTTTAGAAGCTGAATGTAACAGACCGATTCCAATTATCTAGTAAGTTTGAAATATCTTTAAGCTGGTTAAAATATTTTTCAGTTTCAGAAAACCATGTAACCAAATGGCTACCTGGGCAATCACCCAAAGTCTCAGTTACATGGGGCCTGATTTTCCCCCCATTAATTTGTTAACTAGGAGTGGGGTTTGGAAAAGCATATAACGAAGTTGTTATTGATTGGTACCTTCTAAGTATGTCATGGAATATCTTATTAGAATCTCACTTTCCCTACTGTCCCTAGTCAGATAGATTGTGTCTCTGCTCTGGTTGGAAACAGGTTTGTTCTCTAGCCCCAAATGTCTGCCTTTCTGCTCAGCATTACCAGAAACTCCAGTTAGAAACCAACTATAATTTCTTCTAGGTCTTTCTTCATATTATAAGTATGCAAAAGCAATACTTTCTGTCTGTCTTCCTCCCTTTCTTTCTTTATATTTTTTAGTATTATTTTTGGCCTCATACATGTTAGAGAAACTACTACAGAGCTAGTACCTCAGTTCCCACCCCAGCCTTTTATATTTTGAATCAGAGTACCATTAAGTTGCCGAGGGTGGTCCAGAACCCATTCTGTAGTTCTGAGCGGCCTTGAACTTGTGATCTTCCTGCCTACACCTCTCAAATAGCTGAGATCATAGGCCTGTGCATGTGTGACATCTTCAGAGACAGCTCGAAGAGCCCAAACCAAGCAACACACAGTTCCTACTCTTGTTCCATTGGGAAGTCTTTGAGCCAGCTTTTCTCCTGTAGATCTTATTGTGCCTTTAGAGAAGGATGTCAGAAGCCTTAATGCTATGCAAAACATATTTTAAGAGATTTATAGTAAACTTCAGAAAAAATTTTTACCAAATATTTTATATTTATAAGAAGAAATCATGCCAAGTGGTGGTGGCGCACGCCTTTAATCCCAGCACTTGGAGGCAGAGACAGGTGGATCTCTGTGAGTTCGAGACCAGCCTGGTCTACAAGAGCTAGTTCCAGGACAGGCTCCAAAGCTACAGAGAAACCCTGTGTTGATTAAAAAAAGAAGAAGAAGAAGAAGAAATCCCTTCTATATTCCCATCCAACACAGTTCAGGAGACGCATAGTACACTATTAACTTTTAACCAAAAGTGACTTTATGTAAAATGGGGGTCATTTAACAATTTCCACCACAATTTCCCAATTCTGCAATATCTTGAAGCTTCAGGGAAGCTTCCATTTTAACATTCTCTTTTGACATGATTAATGATTGACTTGTGATTTCTCAACAGCAGTGGGGACCCCCCATTATGACGGTCTGTAGTGTCTGAGTTTGCACTTAGTAAACAATTTCCTAGTTTCTCAAAGCAGAGAATACACAGAACTTTACCTCTTCAGAGGAGAAGAAAAATAAAAGGAAGAGAAAGTCCAGGGACTAGAGTTTTAAATAAATAAAACTCTGGGAAGTGATTTAAGAAATATACTCAAAAATTTTGTTAAATGTACATTTTAAAGTGTCCTAATTACCCGGTAGCTCTGAGACCCTATTTGTCCAAGCCTGTAATAATCAACTGTGCTCCATATAATCAAAGTGAAACAGACACTTGTCTGGTGGACCACATGCTCTCTTTAATCTTCTTCCTAGGCATGCCGTCAGGAGCAAAGCAACATCAATTTAAAAGCGTCTTAGTAGCTGTGTAAGTGGAAAATAAATGCCCAGTTAAGTCCTAAGGAGGGACAAATAATATAGACACCACCCTTTCTACTTAGTTTTCTGTCTTAAATGTGAAGCCTCCTACATGAAGCACCCATCGTTAACCTACTGTCATGAACGATGGAAATTCTGGGGACATGAGATTTATTTGTAGCATCCTCTGTTGGCTCCTTATTTGTTTGAGCACCACTATCTTTGTATCCATAGCACTTGTAAAACATTATCTCTCTGTAAAATTGCTGGGTGAGTGGATTAAAGAACAAGTGAGTGAATGGATCTTCATGCTGGGCACAGTGATTCATGCTCACTATATCAATTCTTGTTACTGCAACAGAATGGAAAAGGACACAGGAGTTTTTCCTAGTTCTGGAATTTGGAAGTTGAGATCTGGATGGCAGCATAGTCAGTTTGGTGAGGATCTTTGTGGCAGTTAGACAGCTACCTGGTTTTTATTTTATCTTTTACAAAGGGTTTTCCTATGTACCCCTGCCTGGACCAACATATGGCTATGTAAACCAGAGTAGTCTTGAACTCACAGAAATCTAACTCCCTCTGTCTCCATGGTGCTAGGAGACATATAGCCATAAAGGCGTGTATGGCTATACTTTATGACAGTTAGCTTCTTAATGTGTCGTCTAATGATAAAAAAGAGTTCAGTTTTTTTCATACCTTTATGAAGGCACTGATCTCATTATGACTCTCCTTCCTTAGATCTAAACCTGAGAATTTCCAAATGAATCACATTCAAATAATATCATACTGTTATTTGTGAATTCAGTGTATGAGGTTAGAAGGAATACAAATGTTCAAGCTGCAGCAATTATAGACTCTACATACAAGAATTCAGTGTCAGGGAGGAGAGATATAAAGGCTTTAGAATGATGAAAAGACAGTTACATGAAAAGTAAGGCCTTGCTGATGGGGTCTCTCTCTCTCTCTCTCTCTCTCTCTCTCTCTCTCTCTCCTCTTTACCCCTCCCTCTCTTCCTCTCCCATTCTTTATTTCTTTCTCCTCTTGTCTCCCTCCATCTTCTCTCTCTCTCTCTCTCTCTCTCTCTCTCTCTCTCTCTCTCTCTCTCTCTCTCTCCCCCTTCCTTTTTGATTTTTCTCCCTCCTCCTCCTTGTCCTTTCCATGTCCTTCTCCCTCCCCCTCCCCTTTCTTCTTCCTCTTCCTCTTCCTCTGATTCTTCTTCTTCTTCTTCTTCTTCTTCTTCTTCTTCTTCTTCTTCTTCTTCTTCTTCTTCTTCTTCTTCTTCTTCGTTCTGATTGTTTATTTATTAGTGAGTACTTATGCTTGTTCAGTAATTTTTTTTGCATTCGCCTGGATTTGTTTTTGAGATTATATCTGGTCCTTGACCTACAATTGCTGAGCAAAATACAGGGTGGCAAGACTGAGTCCATGTGCAAGTTAAGACCCAAGTTAAGTCTCATCCCATTGAATTTATCTTGAAAATATTGAGAGATTATGAAAGAGTGGTCAGCGCAGACAAAAGGAGAAATAAAGGTACCAGCATGGGCACACTGACACGAGGGCAGACAATTCAGCCCTTCAAATAGTGGGTCAACACCTTTTATGTACCACACACAGTTCTAACTTACAGGGGTAAAGAATAAATACTGTCAATCTAGTGAAAAAGACAGATACTAATTAAATATAAATTTAAAAGTAAAATTGCCACTGAAATAAATGCTATAAAATAAGTTATCAGAGGACGGAAGGGAATGTCTGAGCGAGTGCCTTGGAATCAGCCCGAGATGACAGACAGTGGCAGTGGGATGGAGATCAATTTTATGACTCCAAACTTGAACCTTCTATCTAAAGTTTAATTTGCCAAGATGGTTGCAGCTATGCACAGAGTATGAAGGATGGAGACCAGCAAACAAGCCTGGCAGTACATTTCCAAATCACTTTATGGTCCCTCCTGAGTCTACCTCTGCCCTAGGACATCCTGATTCTGTTTCTTTCTATGAGAAAGAGGAAGGAATGCAGGGAGGAAAGAGGCAGAGAGAGTGGGGTGGAGAGAGTAAAAATTAATATTACCCTTCTGGGATAAGGAATGAATAGTATTATAACTTTGGGGGACTGGTTATGAACAGAGAATGTGATTAGGAGAATTTGAGGGCTGGCCTCCCTTCATGGGCTAATTTGTGACCTCCCTGCACCAATAATATCAGGCCTTTCATCAGTTGAGAGTTGATTTAATCTATAGTTAACTTTTCAGGATTCTTAATAGTATATCTAGTATATTTGCTTAGAAACATAATGTAAACATTGGGAATTAGAATTTAACTTTGAAAACTAATTATTAAGAACAATATAGCAACATCAAAAATATTGATAAAAATGAATTACATGTATAACTATACTCTAATATATAAAATGTGAAAATATGCAGTTTTTATTGTATTATGAGACAGTAGAAATTTATTTCTATATGTATATCGATTTGATATAGTCATTATGGGTAAACATGGTTTGAAAATTAATGAAGTACATTATTTATAGATTATCACTTTGTTTATTCCCATTATACAATATATTGAGAGCATTTTCTCCTGACATGGAATATTTTTAGAATATAATATTACTGATTAATGGTAGCATGCTTTATTAAAATATTTATTGAAATCACCATAGTTAACAAAGATCTGGGTTACTACCCAAAATTTTCTGCTATGAACAGCTCCATGCTGAAGTAACTGTCTTGTATATGGGGCTCTGTCTGCAATTCATTCCTTGGGTAGATTCCAAAATGATTAATCAAAATATATAGACACTTTACAGAATTTGATACCTTTTGCTAAATTATATTTTGCAAGATTTTATTTTCATTGTGAGCATTAGGAATATCTTCTTATCAGACTCTAGTCTATTGTGTGTGTCTGTCTGTCTGTCTATCAGTCAAACTGATTATTAAATACCTTTAATCAATGATCCAAATGCTCAGTTCTTCTTATGCACTTTTTCCCATTTGTATAATACTTTCTCTTTTGAATTAGCTTTTAATCATCCATGTTCATTTGTGAAGCATTCTTAACCACTTAGTTTTTCGACACATATCTCTTACTCTCTATGTAATTTCAGAAGAATTTTAAATAACATATAGGAAAATAAAATAGCAAAGGGAGGGAAACAGAGCTAGAAAAAAAGAAGAATGGGAGATTAAGGGTGGTAGAAATAGACATTATTGTACTCTGTTTTTTTCCCTCTGGTACAAACAGGAAAGTTCTCCTTTTTAACCAGGCAGGAGCTGCTTAATGAAGACAGGGAGGGAATTAGATGGATACAAGCTATCACTGGCTCACTACTCCCATGGTGTCATGCAGTCAAAAGGTGTTTAGAAGTCAGAAGTGAAATTGTACAAATCCATCATGAGCACCGTCTTCAAGGTGACCCCTCAGGGGGAACAGAATGCAAGTTGGATGTCTGACAGTGGGGACAGAAACTCACAGGGGAGTGGCAAGTAACAGTGATTGTCTCTGTGGGAAGCCTGGGAGGAAAACAGCAGAGGAAGAGGAGCCTGCAGAGGAACCACTACCCTTTTCAAGAGTTCAATGTCATTTCACAAACACAGGCAGTATTTCCCATTGCTCTTCATGTGAAGTGGCAGCCTTTCCTCGTGCTTTGTCCTTAATTGTGTGAGATTGATTAGAACCATGGCCAATGGAGCCCCAAGGAATCACTGCAGAGCTCAAGAGTCAAGGTAAAACCAAGAGCTGTCACTGCTGAATCAAAATCCATTAACTTAGCATGAAAGAAGAGTACAAAGAGGTACAAAAAATTAAATTTGTGTCTGTGTCTGGGATCCAAAGCTGTGCCTAAAGGCTATGAGATGACATCTGGGTATGGTGACTGGTTTTCTAGCAATGTCTTGGACATGGGATACAGTGAAAACTGATCTGTATGGTGAAAGAAGGGATATCCCTAAGGAGTGCAGCACAGTTGACTAGAATCCTTTTAGAACATAGGCTTGCCATCTAGTACCTACTCTGCAAACTGTACAACTTCACTGGGTCGGAATCATATGAGAACAGAGAGTTGAGTTTTGTTTTGAAGGCTGAATTAGTTTGAGACTCTTATGGATGGTAGCCTTCAAGTCACTGTTACAAACTTAAATTTCAAATATTGTAAGATGCTGCTCACATTAACTGAGTTAGTCTTAGATGCTGTGTATTGTGCAGAACACTGCAAATACAGAAGTGCACACCATAGGTTAGTGAGAAAAGCGACGTCAGCAGGAGCATCATTATAGCTATGGTCATGGTCCTTAAGTTCATGGGTCTCTATCTGCATGTATGTACACACACACACACACACACACACACACACAGAGAGAGAGAGAGAGAGAGAGAGAGAGAGAGAGAGAGAGAGAGTCAAGGCTTATGGCTAGGTGTCACAGGCTCTAGGGAGAACTATTGCTCTTTTGCTAGATGGACATCTTGTCAAGTGGCTTCAGAATATATATGTGTGTAACTGTAGGTGTAGATTCATGCTGTAGCCAGTCTGAGTTGGAGAAGCTCCTCTTTGCACTGGATGAAGATTAGTGCAGAGACTGTGAATTGATCAAAGTGCTGCAAATAAGGGACTATTGAGTGTTCCTGCCTAAATGGGACTTCTATGTCACATTCCCCAAGCCCAGAAAACACAGAGGGAGGAGGAAAGATTGTAAAGCAAAAGGGTTGGAAGGAGTTCTGTGAAAGGCTGATTGCTGGATATGTCGTATCTGCTACGACCATGAACAGATGGCAGCTGTGTCTACCTGTACAAGATCTTCACACACATGCACGCACACACATACACACACATGCATACACTCACACACACCACACACATGCACACTCATAAACATGCATACTCAGACATACACACATGCATATGCATTCATATATTCATTTGCCCTAAAACAAACACAACCAAAATATACAGATGTATTCACAGACACACACACACATATCACACAGGCACACTCATAAACATGCATACACTGACATACACACATGCGTACGCATTCATATACTCAAATGCCCCAAACACACACAACCAAAATACATAGATGTATTCACAGATACACACACATGCACTCACACAGAGAGACATATGCAGAGACACACACAGGTAGGAAACTGGAAGGAGGACTAACTGGGAAAAGAAGGGATCAACAGGAGCTAGAGGGAGCAGCTAAGAGAGTAATGGGGGTGTGTAAATGATCACAATACATTGCCTGCAGTTAGGAAACTGTCAAAAAATATTCTAAAGTTGAAAGTGGAGATGATTTCACCATCCTCTGAATGTGTTTACCCTAGCTTTGTAGTCACTGAATTGTGCAAATGGGCAAGTTCTATGCTTTGCGATTTATGAATGAAACTTTCACTGTTTTATATAGTAAGGGACTTGGATTTGTCCACTCCTTAGAAAACAGGAAAGAATGGATGGAGCTCGAGCCCTGGGAACTTCCCAGCCATGCCTGTCTCTTCTAATGCTACCACTTTAACCACCAACTACAGCTCATTTCTCCCAAGATACCTGATTCAGGTTCTTGACTGCAGTTGCCTCTTCTGGAGCAGGAAACTCCCTGATTTCATTCGTGGGGCTATCAAATGCCGTGATCCTACATATCAGGCTGGGAATGCAGCATCATATCAGTTAGATAAAGTCACTGGCAAGTTGAGAAAGTCAGTGTTGTAAGTGTCTCTTTAAAATAATTCTCACCTCTGCACTACAGAAGAGCCAGGTGGCAGCAGGGGTCCCTGGGAGTGGCAAATACCTGAAAATGTCTCTGAGCAGAGAGGCAAATAAATAGGGAGAGTAAGAATGAGATGGGAGAAGAGAGAGTGCACAAGCCTCCTCTTGGATGTCCGTTTCAATGACGTCAGACCCCAATCTATTATTTCCAATGCAAAATTCCTGGCTATGGCCCAGTCCCCTGAGCTGTCTGCTTAGCACAGTCCATAGTGCCTTCAAACCTCTTCCAGTGTTGCTGCCCTCACTCTGGTCTCCTCTCCAGCCTGGCAGATGATTTTTCCAATGCACATGGGAGGCTGGATTCTAAATCTCACCACGATAAAAAGCATGTGGCTCCTTTAGCCTGATTTCTACCTACATCAGAGAGAAAAGGCTGACAACGGAACCTGAGCCATTGAAGCAGCAGAAGTGGGTGGTGAAGGAAGGCAGATGGTCCCTGTGGAGCCTCGCTGTGGGGCCTTTGTTTGTTTGTGAACAAAGATAAGGGAAGGGGCTGCCAGGCCCCCAGCAGCAGCTGAGCAGCTGACAAGGCTCAGTCTAGTCCCTTAGTCCGCCCACTTCTGGTGTCTCTGCTGGGTTTCTGCTCCCCAAATCCCCATTTTTGCATTTTTCTTTTCACACGAGGACACAATAAACGATAACATTATACAGTCTTGCTAAACATCATTTGTTTCAACCCTTGCTGCATTCTTATGCTGGAGACATTGTCAGTGTGTTTATTTTCACGGGAGGAATTTCAGAGCTGGGAAGCAGAGCACCCTAAGCTACAAACACAAATCACCTTTGCCTCGGAAAGAAAAGGACAATGCGTTCTGCAGCTAAATACGAGTGACCAGGTACCAGGAGCAGAGATTCAGGTTGCCCAAATACCATGTTCCAACGAGGTAGCAATTTTATGGCATTTTATAGTTAAAGAACAAAGGAAACTCATACCTTGACTCACTTTCCGAATGTATTGGTGGGACTATCAGGCAGGCCAATTGCAACGAAGTGGAGAAATTCCTGCTGTTGATTCCATATGTTATCTGATAATATTCTGAGTTCGGGGATTGTTTGAAGTTCATGTTCTGTTAATATATTTCTAAAGGCTCTCCTGATAGTCTGAGGACATTAGGTCAGATGTGAAAGGCTATTCAGACAGCTAAAGGTCCTAAGATGGCTTGGCTGTAGGTCTGTCACATTCTGACTTTCACAGTGAGGAAGTCCTGTTGGTCTATCAGCCTTATAGAATCTTTAACATATGGATGACTTTTCTCCTGAATCTTCAGTTCATAATTGGTATGCCCAGAATGGTAGGCAACAGAGTTAGGATTCCATATCAAGGCTCAGGCCATGCTCAAGGCTAAGCAGAAACGTCATTTATTTCTATTCTGTTTTGCATAGTTGATTTCTGTTCATTTATATAGTTTCACAGTTTGCTTTTTAATGTGCAATTTTAATATCTTAAATTAATTGATCATTATAAATTGTTGGTATTGCAACTATAAATGATTTGCCTGTCTAAATCACACTGTTTACAATATGCATACAATATCATAGTTCACTCCTAGGAACTTTGACTATGTGCTTTAATACTGCTTGCGTTGTGTTGCGTTGAGACAATGCATGATGGTTCCATGACTATCTTTTTATATACAATGTTGTTACTTTTCTTATCGTTGTGACACAATCCATGAGAGAAGCTACTTAAGGGAGGAAGAATTTCTTGTAGCCCCCTGTTGAAGAGAATATAACCTGTCAGAGCAGGAAAGGCATGTAAGCTGAGACCAGCTTAGTTCCTGTCAGATGCAGCAGGAACTTGGGGTACGGCTTCCTTACCTCTCTGTGCATCGGGAAACAGAAGGCGACTCTGGCAAGGATTGGATCCCACCATTAATTCATTAGGCCATCACTTTCTCCAGTGAGGAGGTTCTGTCTCTTAAGGGATCCACGACCTTCACAAACAGCATCACCACCCGGGAAACAGTTGTTCAAACAGGAGCCAGTGGGCACAGTTTGCATTTAAACCACCACAACAACACTGTGTGCTTACCAATTTCCAAGAGTAACAGTGGGAAGTGGCTTTCAAAAAAAGGCTTCATTTGCTTCTTAGTAAGATCCACATCTTAGCAACTATTTCCTAAAGGGTGACACATATAGCTTATATGTTTTATTATTATAGGGCTACCAATGCACGTGTGTGCGTGTATGTGTGTTTGCATATATTAATGTTTGTATAAGTTAATTTATTTGCATCTGTGTATACTGTCACAAAATACAGCTGTACATACAACTATGCAGAGCCATCTGCTGTAATAATTATGTGACACAAGTCATACAGCAGGGACCACCCAGCTCTCCATTCCTCTTTGCCTAGGACGTGACAGAAACGACAGACATTTGCAATAAAAGAGCCTCTTTCTGCACAGGATCTGGAATGTGTCCTGGACACATCAGCTTCTTGTTCCCTCTCTAGGACTTGAAAGGGAATCCCTTGGAGATAACGAAATTCCCATTGAGACTTCTCCAAGACTGTAAAGTCAGGATATGAGAAGTTGAACATATGGATTCGAGGCCTGAATTCAGAAGCCCACATTCCTCCTACCACCATACTGAGAAATCTATTCCCAACAAAAGTGTAACATCTGAGTTACATGTACGCAGCATCAATACACTGGAGGACATGTTACGTAATACACTTCCATCTCCCGTGATGAGTTTGACAGAATTCTTTCTGCATGGCTTTTCTCAAGTTTTTTCATGCCATGTCATGCACAAGCCTTCTTAGCAGCCTGTATTCTTGGCTTGAGCGCACTTTAAGAGCCTCCTCCCCCACTTCACACTTCTCATTCCCCTTGCAGAGGTGTAGAAAGGGGTCTGCAGCATGCTGTGTCTGGCTGAGGTTTATGAGGAGGAAGGTTAAGCTGAGAGGCGCCAGGCACTGCTTCAATTACACTTTGCTTATTCTGGGGGCTTTAATCATGACCTCTTTCTCAAGGGATCCTTTCAGAAAGGCCTGGGGAGGGGGTAGAATAAGCAATTGGAAACCCTCATAGTAACCAGGGTTCCAGATCTCCAACTCCATTGAGAGACATACTTGGGACATAAGATTCATCAAAGAGGAAGAACAACTCAGAATGAAAGACTAGCCATTCTGAAAGGAATTCATGGATGTGGGGGGACTGAGAGCATGTATGGGGAGTGTGCTCTGCATGGTAATCATAAACAATAAATAGAAAGCTTAGATGATACTAATTATGTGGTTTTAAGAGGTCTCTTGGGCCAGATATTCGTTGAAAAAAATTAAAATGCCGAGAGGGTCCCTGGGCAAGGTTCAGCTTTGGCGCGACCCCGATTCCCCCGCAGGATTTGGCCTGCAGGGCAGGGCTGGGACATTGGTTCCGGCTTTTCTGCGCCCCACACACCCGAGTGTTCCGGGGCAAGGCTCCCCTTGGTCTGAGGCCCAGGTTTCCCCTGGGAATTGACCTGTGGCAGGGCTGGAACCTTGGAC
>JAQHUG010000086.1:5402308-5496190 GCA_028555095.1 Dicrostonyx torquatus | reverse complement strand
CATAGGACAGGGTATCCTGTACCATCATAAGGAAGCAGGGGGAGGGCAGTGGGGTAGTGGGGGAGCGGGAGGGCCGGGAACAAGGGGAGTAAATGTAAATTTTTCTTTTAACAATAAAAATAAAAAAAATAGTTATAATGCTTAAAAAAAAAAAAAAAAAAAAAAAAATTAAAATGCCTCCTGGGATGTGTAATGAAATTTACACCCCCACGGCTAGGGAGGAAAGCAGAGATGGGGGAACGGATGCATTGCAGAGTTATGGACCCAAAGCCTGAAACTTCCTGTGATAGAAAATGGGAGAGGACAGTGATCTGTGGTTTGGATGGGAACCTGCAACCTATTCCCCAGGCTATGGCATTTGTATTTGCTCCTGAGCAGCCTGAGCAGCAGAGCTTGCCTGCTTCTGATTAACATGTAGAGGACAGCCAGTGACTGAGTGCTTGCCTGGTCTGGGTGGCTCAGGAATCTCTGTGCTATCTGGAAGTCATTGTCCTGAGGAAGAAACCAGTAGAAGCACCCTGACTCCACCCTGGGGCTTCAAGCCAGTAACTCCTGCTCCCTAAAGTTGTAGTCTATGACTGGTTTTAGCACTGGGAAAACAGAGTATAGTCTATTTAGCCAACTTTTTCACTCTCCAATGTCTTCCTGCTCAATAATTTTTCAGCATGGGCTTGCCATTTGTTGCCCCATGATCTTATAAATGCCAAAATTCTAAATAATGAGCATGAAGGTAGACACCTTCCCAGAAAGGTGAATGGAGAAAAGATCAGCTATTTTAACAGTACCTACCACTGGGCACTTTCTAGTTAGTTTCCATGGAGTACGTTATGCCACCCCAAGGAGAACACTAGGAAGTAGCCTATTTGATCTCCTTTTCCAGCAAGAACTCAAGTTTGGATAATGCTTGGAGCTTGTCCGAGCTTAAACCATAAGGAATTGCTAGAGCAGAATGGGATCGTAGGTAGCCTACGTTTGCAGATTGGTCTCTAGGTCCTCATAAAAGGAATCAAGAGGGAAAGAAATTGAGAGAAGGGGAGAAAGAACCTAGGCATTAGAAGTAGAAAGAACTATTAATCTCCTGTCGATCAGAGTTGACTTCTGTTGTTAAGAGCCAGGAGGTAAATAGGCAATGCTCTGATTTGCATACACTCAGTTTCGGAATCCATTCAGCCTTGCTGTTGTAGCTGTTGCAGAACAAAGGCAAACACGCATGACATGTGCTTGAGAGAGACTGTCTTCAACTAAACCACTATTTTACCAAAATACGCAGACTTGATTGATAAGACTTGGCTTTCCAATTCCTGTTTAGTGCCATCATTAAAATATGATCTAGTGAGGGGTCTTGAAAGAGAATAGATTTCAATAGTTTCATTTATAGATTTATTGAGGCTCTCAGAATTTGAGGTTCAACATCCCAGTGACAATACCTTTTTTTTTTTTTCATTCATAAACTTGCCCAAGACCTCACCCTTGGCACAAGCTACATTCTTGAGTGAAATTTGAAAGTTCAACTATGAAACTGTTTTCTTTGCCAGCTTGATTTTATAGATCCTCTTAATGAAACTAATTGAAGTGAATGTCTGGATAAGTCTTTGTACCCAGTGTTCCATTCTGGACACAAAATTCTCAATGACAAATGATGCTATTAAGTATCTCCCAGTGGCCTTGTGTCCTTCTTAGAATCAGTGCTCCCCTATTGTTACTATGTATGTGAACACAAGCAGTGACTATGTTCAGACAGATCTTTTTCTGACTTTGGGACTGACATCTTTAGCATCTTGTCGACTATGACATTTCTTAGAGATTTCATTGTACCCTTATCTGCTCAAACCAAGTTAAACTTTGCCCTCCACCTCCAGTCTGAAGATACTACAGACCCAGGACCCTCATCTCAAGCAATTTTCAGATCTCTCAACTAAGCTCTTTGGACCTAGTCTACAGGCACCTGAGACCCAGAATGAACTCAACTGATCAGATCAGTTTTTGACAAATCTGAGGATCTATCTTCAGCACTGTTAGCTGAGTTTTACTGATAAAAGAGAGAAGTAAGGGATTCTTCAGAGAAACTTGTAATCTCTTGTCATTTGGACTCATTTGATGCAATCTTTGAGAACCAAATATGTCCTAAGTTATTTCATCTGCAATACAAAAGTGATTAATACCCGCTTGTCATAAGTAGAAAACAAAGGTAAAAAGAGACAAAAAGAAAGACTCAGTAAATACTCAGTTACCATAGGAATAGGGTTTTTTCTATTATCTATTGTTTTTCAAATAATGACTAAGACCCTGTTTTCAGGAAATGAGGCATGCCAGCCATGTTGGAATCACAAACACAGCCCAAAGAACCAATCAAAGAATATGTGAAAGCTATCATGAGTAGGTACCAGAGTCCTCCACCAGCCTTACTGATGGATAACCCCTTGAAAAAGGCACACTTCCAGCAAGGAGTCTGACATGTTACATTGCCATCATTGTGTAGGAACTCCTTACTTACAATGTGCTAGACCTGGGGATTTTTTATTTCTATTTCTTCTAATGTTATACTATGCTCTCCCTGAAAGATTCACCGTGGTTCCATGAATTAAGTTCTGAAGGCCTAAAGAACTACATACTGGAAATACTAAAAACAAATACATAAGTTGTATAAATTGGCCTTATATGCCAATGATGAAAGTCACAAAAATATTGCTATCTATTTTGGGTGTTCTCACATTTGGTCCAACCTTTCCTTTTAATTCTTAAAGGCATCAGTGCTTTAAGATGGATATATTTGGAACCAAGGGTAGTCCACACTTCTTTGTGCTATTCATCTACCACTGAAAACATCTCCAAATCCTTCCATTGCTTCTCATGAGATAGAATATTTTTCTCTGGGTTCCATCCCACTTATGAGTGCCTAAGGGGAACCTGAAACTCAGCATAAATACAGTAGTCAACCTGTGATTGCATCACGATCATCATCTTTATTTATTTGCCTCCTGTACTTGCCCATGCCCAGATGATGTGGGAGAGAAAAGTTCTCCCAACACAATGCTTCCTTCCAGTGCTTCCACAAGGTTGTATCAGTAGCTAAACAACATGTCAACACAGAGTGTCATTATCTTAACAACCCCACCAGGAAACCTGTGCCTGTTGTATTACTATAAACAGACTTGTTGACATGATGCCCATTAGGCCTTCTGGTGAATTTCCTTCAATGCAATTTCCTGCATCTCAGCTTCTTCAACAGACACAAACCAGGTCAAGAACTATCCGAAATTATTTTAACTCACATTTCAAGTTCCTTAATGATATTCCCCTCCCCAATGTTTTAGAAGAGATTTTACCTTTTTAAACACTGATTTTGTTATGGTTGTCAAAACTGCCCACGTCCAGGTCTTAAACTTGTTATTTTAATGAAGAAATCAAACAACTATAAGAAAAAGTTCCCATTCAGAAGATGTGCTAAGTCATAGTAACAGAGAAGAGCCACACTACTAATGAGTCTGTATTTGGCACTTACTGTGGTCCAAAATAGAACATGCATTTCCACTGGGAGAGATTTATGAAGGGTTTGTTTCTTTTCTTCAAAAAGATTTGTTTACACATGAGTATTTGACTGTGTTAATGTATTACACATGTATGTATAAGTGTACACACTTATGCACACATGTAGAAGAGAGAATTGACTATCTTCCTGTCAATCTATTTCTTTGAGTCAGGGTCTCTTCCTAGACTTAGGATCAAATCTCTTGTCTAAGCTTGCAATTGACAGATCTAAGCAGTTTCCTTTTTCCATCTTGTCCTGCTCCCTCAGAGCTAGGGTTTCTGAGAGATAAACCCCCATCTTAATGATTTTACAGTGAGTGCTCTTAACCTCTGAGCCATCTATCCATCCTCCTTGCTTCTTTATTTAAAATTTCTTTAATTAAGAACTACTAATTGTGTATATTTATGGGGTATAAAGTTATACACTGGTCTATGTATATGTTATATAAAGATTATATCAAGCTAGTTAATGTATCTATTGATAATATTTCATTAGTGTTTGTTTATTAAGTTTAGTGGAGGTGGTAGAAATATAGCCTTTCACCTAGTATAAATTCTGGAAGTCAAAGGCCTATATCACAAAGACTGCATGGATGGTAGAACGTGATTCATGCTCAATGTTCATGAACTCAGGAAGTCAAGACAGAAATTTGGTTGTCTCGATGTGTTTTGCAACCTTCTGTAGTCTTGCTTCTTTGCATCTCAACACCTGCAGCCACTGAACCAGATAAAACCAAGTTGAGCCATGTGCAAAATCATTCCATCAAGATTTGTTTGCATTGGGAAGGACCAAATCTTGCAAAGCTTTGTACAGGAGATCTTGTTTCTCTTTTCTTAAAAAACTATAGCTTTAACGAAAGGGAAGTAGAGAGGACTGGAAAACTCCTGGAGAGTCATGTCAGGAGCTATTCCAAGTGAAACACTGGGCTACCAGATGTTAGCATGCATCCCATCACATGCTAGGCTTGTTAAAGTCTGAAGTACCAAGTCTTTAGCAATTCTGTGATGAGGCCTGAGGAATTACAGAAATAGAACATTCCTAGAGGAAACACTGAGATACCTAGCATATGGATCATACCAAAATTCACTATTATAAAGAAAGAAGGTAGTTCAGGGTCAAAGTTACTAGAGTTTGAGTCTTACCTTTGCTCCTTATATTCATGGGGTCTTAGGTAAGCCACTTCTTTATTTGGCATTGAGTGTTATTGTTATTGCTGGGACTTTATGTAAAGTGTTGAAATGAGCAAATGCTATTCCTGAGAACAGAACAATAAAAGTATCAAAGAATAATTATATGCATATTACAACTTCAACTTGTGTATGTATCTACATAAGGATCAAGGAGCAAAAAAAATATGATTTTGTTTTACAACTATTTTCTATGATGTTCCACTATGAAGAAAACATCCACATTGTCGACCACTGGGGAGAACTCTCAAACCACTGGCCAGTCCACTGGAAACAGGATGTCCCTGTTGTCTCGACATCTGGCCACTCCAGCACAAGCCTCTAATTTTCTGTGGCTCTTTCTTGGCCTTCCTTCAATGTGGGAGGGTGGTGTGGATAACGAGCCCCATCTGTGGGGCAGCTGGGTTCCGGAGGCCCCCCTCCTCTGTGCCTTTGAAGAGGCCATCCATGTTCTGCCTGGAGGTCTCCCATTGAGGCCAGCACCTCTGTTCCATATTAGCAGTTAGGGAGAGCACTGAGACGCTAAAAAGAGGAAGTGTATTAGCATCCTGTTCTAGGATGTGCTGAAACCTACCAGTATCGAGGATATCACTATTGAAGGGTGTTTGGGACACAAATAGCATTGTCATCACATCCAAAATGTTGCATATTTTCCTTACAATACTGCAAATCTGTTAGGTGGTAGATGTAAAGACTATTGTTTTAGAGTCAACACAGGGAAGGGTTAAATTTAAGTTCTCTGTGTATAAACTTTAAACTTCAGGGTAAGTACAGCAGTCAGAGTCTACAGAGAAGTTTGAGTAGAACCACAGCACTAAAGAAACTTTACTATTTTTTATGAACAGAAGAAAATAGTTAAACTTAACTAGTTTGCATTAAGATTTTAAAATCAACCGACCTTTGTAGATCTATTTGCTCCAGCATTAGACAATGAAGTATGCACAGTAATTTCCTTTTGTAACCTCTACTTTGGAATATAAATTTATTTTAAAGGATAATAAAATCCCAATACTTGGCATAGTGAGACATCATAAGATCTTTAATTCCAAGGATATACTGTGAACTGTCCCCGTATCTACTATTAGCATTTATTTCTGGTAAGAACATTCACCATCCTTCCTTCCCATCTTCCTATTTACCTGTGGAGTGATTTTTTGAAAATCTCATGACACTCGTTTCAAATCCTCCAAGAATCCAATCCTCTGGGTCTATGCTATTCTGACCTGTTGCCAACTAACTGTTCTTAGGTGGATTCTGGGTGCACGTGAGGACTTGTTCTATAATTCCCTTGTGTGCTGAATGGGTCAGAACCATAAATGATGCTGGCTTTACAGGATAATATTAAGCAATGAGCTTCTGCCACTTATTGATTCTGCAAGTTACTCAAACTGCTTATTTTTTGCTGAGTCCCCATGTTCTTATATCCAAAATGGGGATTGGGAAGTAAAATGTATTCCTGCTTAATAGCATGTAATACATTCCTTCATCTACTTATATTCTTTCCTTGAGTGTTTTCCCCAAGTACTAACTTAGATGAACTCTTTCAAAACTAATTAATATGAGTGTGTGTGTGTGCGTGTGTGCATGCATGCGCGCATATGCACACACATTTAGCTTAGTTTGCCTGTGGCTATAATAACTTGCTAGTCAGGCTAATAATCCACTCCAAAAGTGGTGACAGAGAGTTGTAAATGATTATCAGTTGGTCCTGCAGAGTGGAATGGGAGGAAAGAACTCTGACTTGTTACTTGTGCCAGGTTCTATGGTTAAAATTCTCCCTTGAAGACTTCTTTCAAGCTACCTAGAAAACCGATTACAGAGTCAGAAAGAAATGCGCACAACTGGTTTTTTCCAATCTAGTAGGGGGCACGCTCCATAGAACAAGGATGGGCCATGTGAAGACAGTTATGGAGGAAGCCGAGAAGGGGGACAGGACAATGACAGAGCACATGTAAATGCAGAAAAGAATAGAAAGGAAAGAACAATAACAGCAAAATGATGAGCTCTTAGGTGTCAGTCCTTTCAATTACTGCATCTTGCTGACGAGCAAAACAAAAGAAGAGGACAAGTGGCCCTCTCTTGCCACTCCTAGAATCCATACTGGATTTGGACGCAAAGTCAAGGACTTAAGATATGTGATTAGAGACCAGGAATTCTAGAGAGGAATTAGAATTAGTGAGTAGAACCGCACAAATAACACAATTGTTTGAACCAAAGGAAACATTACCCTATTGTTAGATCTACAACATGGCTGAGACGCCTCCTGAGAAGGGCTTTGCTCAGTCACTTTAGACTCAACTAGCTAAAAAAGCTTGAAGACAAGCCTTGGGCAGCCTATGCAGTCAGAGAATGGGCAGTATGTCCTGGCAGGCATCCCCAGTACCTCACTTCTGCAGTTCTGTGGTGGAAGGGGCTGCTATTCAGGACTTAGCTGCCACGTGGGACTGGCAGCACTAACCTGCAGCTACAAGCCATTAACATGCACAATCTTGTGAGAACTGCTGAGAAATTTGGCAAAATTACTCTGTGATTTTTCCCTCTAGCATTTGTTTTGCAAAGGGAATAATTTCTGTTGTGTTTCAGGTTTTATTCCTTGTGATGTCAACATGCATTTAGAACAGATGGTCCGACTGCCATAGGAAACTTGGTGTTGTTCATCCTCTCTTCCAAACTGAAAAGCTCAGCATCCCAGGTAATGACACCTTACTCCTGTCTGTCATTAAAGTACGCGATTATTTAAGAGACTAAAAACGGAGGTGAGTCTTGGGGGTCCTCAAGAGTCAGACTTCCCCTTTGGGCTCAGCTTTGCAGTAGTCAAGATTGTCACACACACTAGATAGATAAGCATTTACACATCCGGCATTTTTTCTAAACTTTCCTTGTTTGTAAAATGATGATATTGAATTAATTACATTGTAATCCAGGGTTTTGTTATTTGTTTTAAGACGTGATTTCTTGTATCCCACACTAGTGTTAAAAAACTTTCTATGATGCCAATGATGATCTTTGTTTTTTTTTTTTTTTCGTTTGTTTGTTTGGAGACAGGGTCAATTACGTAGCCCTGACTATCCTGGAACTCAATATGTAGACCAGGATGGCCCCCAGCACACCTAGATCCACCTGCCTCTGCCTTTCAGTGCTGGGATTAAGGTGTGCACCACCATGCTCTGTCCTTCTCTGGAGCCTAAGGTGATCTTGAACTCCCAATTCTCCTGTCTCAATTTCCTGAGTGCTAGGATTGTAAACTTGACCATTACTCTCAGTTGATACAGTGCTGGAATCAAGTCTAGGGATTTTGGATGTTATACAGTCATTCTACCAACTGAGCTCCATGCCTCACATCTAGAACTGCCCATTTCTATCTCTTTGTTGTGGTTGGCTGGTATTTACAATGCTGGGAATTGAATTCAGAGCCCCCTTGCATTGTAGCCCAAGTGCTTTTCCACTGAGGGAACCCCACTCTACACTCCAAACTCTTCATGGTTTAAAACAAACATTCTAGAGAAAGAATCTGAAACTTTGAATCTTATCTCTTACAGGGAACAGCGCCACTTCCTTCAGTAAAGGCTTTATATCTCTAATTTTCAGATTTTTTTCTCCCTAAATAATAAAATGGACAAAAATAATTGAAGAGATTTTGGTGAAGATGAGATGAGATGGTGCATGTCAAGTATTTTGCATTGTGCCTAAAAGAGAGTGAGCAGGTAGCGTAGGTTGCCATCAAAGCATATCACTGATTTTAAAAATAAAAGTAAGAATTTGTGATTGCTTTACATACATTGGCTCTCAAAAATAAACAGCTTGCCTAATGACACACACTACAACTCCATATGGCGCTAAATACTTTAAAAGAGCCACTTCAATGAGAACAGAGCAGCTTGTGTTAATAATAAAAAGATACCTTTTTTTTCTGTGTCTTTGTGACTGAGAATCCCTGACCACAGAGGTAGTAAATGGCTGGAGAGAAAGAACCTCGTAAGCTTTGAGACAAGTCTCTTAAACATTGTGCAGATTATAAGGATTGCAAGAATACAGGGACAGTTTCATCGTCACTATTTTTGTCCTTCTTAAAGGAAAAGAACATTAGATATGAATTGAAGAGAATTCTCAAGCTTCAGTAGATTTACTTTCTTCAAATGATGAGTCATATGCTCTGGGCAACTGGAGAAAACATTAACAAACATTTTAAGAAACCATGTTGTACTATATGCCTCCCATGGCCGGTAATCGATCTCTAACTGGCCTGAGATATTTATTTACAGGGGTGAAAATATATTCTGATGAGAATCGTTCTCTATGACCATGTTATTTTATGTTACTTGATCTACTCGAAAGCCTCTCAGGAAATCTCCTCTCCATTTGACTTCTTTCCATGTCATCCTGTGAGCTATTTGATGCCTAATTTGCTTCACGAGATGCACCAATATGAGAGGCACTTGGCTCATGTTCGGAGTAGAATTTCACCACTCCATGGTCAGATCTTTTATGATTAAGACAGAAGAGCAATCCAAACATAGCAGCCAATGACCATTCTCCAGACACCTGTAATCACTGCTCCTTGGTTTCTAATGGAAGTGCTCTCACTTAGCCCTGACCAGGCAGCTATAATTTATCCTAACACCAATAATGTGCTTTGCTTTGACAACTGAGACAATGAGAATCTCTCTCTCTCTCTCTCTCTCTCTCTCTCTCTCTCTCTCTCGCATTTCGATGTCTGTGTGTCTCCATTACTGAACAAAATAAAGAAATTAAATTGAGGTAGACCATAAAAACAGTAGTATGAAAAAAAAACTAAAACTCTAATATCTAAGGACATTGACTCAACCTTATTTGTCAGACAGCCAGAGAGTCTAAGATCCTGACTTGATATTAGCCACGCAGTTTTGAACTCTTTAATAAACGTATTCAAATCTTTGTGAAATCCTGTATCAAATGAAGATCCTCAGTGCTTTCCTAGAGAACGGTTGAAAATTTGAACAAATAGTACTGCAAACAAGGGTAGCAGCTAGCAAATTCCTGAGGAAGAATACCGCCTTCAGTAGTGTGCAGGTAAACTGAAGAGTCACAGGACAAGGAAAAAAAATGTTAATTAAAGTGGAATTCATTTTAATATAATGACATCTAGGCCGTTATTTAAGAACCAGCATTAGTGTAGGTATGGTAATAGCATATGACTCTAATCCATGCACCTAGGAGACAAGCAGGCAGCTCTCTGTGAGTTTAGGGTCAGTCTGGTCTTCAGAGAGAGTTCCAGGACAGCCAGGGACACACCAAGTAATCTTGTCTTAGAAAACCCTAAAGGAAAAAAAAGTAACTAGTATTAACAACAGTAGACTAAACATCACCTTCACTCTAATCAGAGAATTATAAAAATGTGCATGTGTGTGTGTGTGTGTGTGCATGTGTGTGTTGTCTATTGTGCATCCATCTGTGCTTATAAAGGGGAAAGTACGTAGTAAAATTATATTTGTTTCCACACTTGATCCAAAGATGAGGTTACCTAAGAAAATAAGTAAATCATACACACAAACACACGCACATGCACACACACCAAAACACATATAAATTTCAAGTACTGAAGTTACACAAATCTTTGGACAACCTAGATGAATTGTTTAACTGTAGGCAGATTCTAGTTTTATGAAGTAAAATAGGATATTACTTGTCTTTCTCAACTGTTGTACTATATACTGACCTTTCCCTGGGTAGATGCCTTATGGTATTAATACTGATTCCAGTCTCCACTGGAAGGTGCCCACCAATGAATGTCACAGGTTATCCTTAGCCTTGATTAGTCCGAGTCCAAAAAGGAGGATCAGAAATATCCTGAAATAAAAGTCTTTTATACTGAAACCAAGTCACGGTTGTTGGGCCAAAAGGCCTTTGATAATATTAAATATACCTTGAAAGATAACGCCATGGATGCCCCCAGACACCTACTAGACTAGAGAAAAAGAAAAAAGGACAAATAAGAACAGCCTGGAACAATGGCTTTGCAAAGAAAAGCCATGCGGTCAGCTGTGTGTATACTTTATCTGTGCAACCTATGCCTGGGATGGGAATTAGACAGCAGTCTAGAGATGGCAAGTGACCAATCACCTATGAAGTTTCCAAAGAAGCTACAAGGCAAATCCTAGTGACAGTGTCCACCCCACTCTGAGCAGTAAGGATTTGAGGAGAATAAATAGATTAGTGTCATTTCAAAGGTTCTCACTTTCTCCATTCAGCTGCATAATACAATTATTTAGTAGTTTAGGATTCTTTTAATTCTGTTTGAAGAACTTCAGAGGTTAAAGGCCGGAAATGATAAATGCATTATTAATGTCGCCTCATAGAAACATCCAGGAAAAAAAAAGACTAATAGGTTTTTATTCACTTTTACCCCCCTGGTAAATTAACCTACAGGACCTGTGAGAAATGTATGAATTAGACATTATTAGAGAAGGCAATCATGAACCAAAGCTATCATCTGAACGTTGGATTCATTAGTGAGAATCATGCATATAGCTTCAGTTTGGAGTCTATTTTGTCCCCAACCCTGTGCATCTAGGTGAAAAGCATGAACCAAGAAAAGGGAAACCCTAGATTGGATAATACAAGGTACAGTCTTCAGTGTGGCTTTATAAAATCCCCACAAATCCAAGTGACAGTTACAGAAGTCAGAATGCACACAGAAGAGGATAGGGAATGTCACAGAACAGGGTACAAATATCAGTCCTACCAGTTACGATTGTGTGGCCCCAGCAAACTGGTGCTACATATCAAACAGGTGCAATCACTCAGTATTTTCTTATGACATGATAGAGATCATGAATACAACATTGAGCATGGGCTCTGAAAATTGTATACATTCAATGTCTTAAACCTTTTCAGTGTTATTATTGGCATCGAAATCAAAATGACTATTTGAAAGTTCCATAGCATCTCTAACTCAACAGCAATAGCAAAAATTACAACAGGTTTTTTAAATGAAAAATCTATATATACTTCTCTGAAGAAAACGTCCAAATGATTTATAAACAGGAGAACATGATCAACCTCTTTTGCCATTAGGAAGATACAAGTCAGCATCCGAATGCTACTCACATCCTTCAGGACCGCCATAAGGGAGGTAAAATCGGAAACTTTATATACTGCTGCTGGGAACACAAAATACTATACTTACTTGGGGAAGCAACTTGGCAGAGCTTTAGTAAGATGTGTCCAGGAGAGATAAGAAGTCATCAAACAATTTAAATATTGACAGACTTATTAAATATAAAGAGGAAGGTAGGGTAACAGTAATCTAATCTTAGGGATGTCAAAACTGAAGGGAAGGCAGTGATTGTGATAAACAAAGTATTTACTAGAATTAGTGCATTTAGTTTCAAGTATGTGAATAAACTGATAACTACTCAAACATGTGCTTCTGCAAAATGTACTGCATCACGTAAATCATAACAGAGTAAGTAGCTCATATAAACAAATACAACCAGCAGAGATTTAGTGAACTATGACACAGTGTCAAATGTTTTAACATATGTGTAATTATAATAATGGCAGAAGAGAGATAATGAGACAGAAAAAAATAGTGGAAATTTCTCCAATTCTGTAAAAATGAACTTATACATACAAAAGTTTAATACAAAAAGAGCAGCACCTAGGGACATTCTATGATGAAATTCTATTAATGAGGAGGGATGTCTAGAAAATGGCTAGAGAAGAAAGACTAAGTACATGAAGGAGACCTGTGCACTAGTGATGACTCATCAGCAATAAAAGAAACCAGGAAACAGTGGATCAGGCTCTTTAAAATGTGCTATATGTGTCAACCACAAGAGTGTGTTTCCGAAATGAGGATTCAAACAAACAGAAGGTGAGAACATCTATCCTGAGTTGATCCGCATTGCACTGATCAAGAAAGCACTTGAAGATGAACAAAAATGCTAGTAATAAAATTTCAGAGGCTTTTATTTTTTGACAATACTGAAAATGTTAAGTATGTGCTTAAATACAGCATTAATTTGCGCTGTTTCCTTTAATTTTTGAAGGACTATTGATTACATGGACAGTGGTAATAGCATTTTGAAGGATGTGTAGGATAGGTATGCATGAATGTTGAACAATAGCACAAATTATGAATTTCACTGTCAAGGATGTCTTGTATTTCATATGAAGTATTAAAATATTAATTATTTATAAGCTTGGGAGAATAAAAGGTTTCTATTGTTTTTAAAGCAACCACAGAGAAACAAAGGAACATGGTTTAAAATCGATAGAGCAATTAAGAACAATGTAAAAAAGGTGAAGCCAGGTAGGTATGTTGGCACACATTTAGAATCTCATCCCTTGGGAGGTTGAGACATGAAGAAGTTCAAATCCACCCTGAGAGAATGATGCAATATGGCCAAATTTTGTCATAAGGTTTAAGTAATAATAATGAATTGATTAGTCCCTGGCAGACACAAATGGAGAACCAGAATACAAAACAGAAACTATAACAAAACATTTCCCTCCATTAATAATTATAGTAAGTACAAATGAAGTAATAGTAGCAATTAAAAGCCGAGATTGCCAGGGTGGAAGTGTGATTAAACTAACTTTATATTGTTTCAGTAGGAGGCCTTTTAATACAAAGGCCATGCTTAGATATAAAAGGGCGAGTAAAGGTGTGAGAAAGAACAGGGATTATAAGAGTACTATATAAGCTGTGTTAAAACAAAAATGTCAAGACAATGGATATGGTGAGAGCTGGAGGTGTGTGAAAACATCTTTTTGCTGTATTTATCTTATCACCATATCATAATTTTTCCATAATTTAAGATATTGATTGTTTATTTTAAAAATCTGCCTCATGAACTAAAGAGATGGTTGGTGGGTAAAGTGTTTACTACACTGGCACATGGGCCAGAATGCAGATTCTAGTACTTTGTTGAAGATGGGCAGTCACAACCTGTCTGTAATTCTAGTCCTTGATTAGAAGAAACAATAAATTTACAGAGCCATCTAGGGAGTTATACAAGGTAAATTGTTAGGATCAAGAGAGACGCTGTTAGGATCTGAATTCAAAAGAGACCCTGTCTCAACAAGCAAAGTGGAGACTGACTGAGGAAGATGCCTGAGTTTGCTATCACGTGTGCCCGCGCGTACGCGTGCGCGCACACACAAACACACACACACACACACACACACACACACCCCACAACTTGCATACACATGCAAAAATATGAGCAAAAACTCCAGATTACTCTAGTTCTACAGTAAGGCACACTGTATGAGACTGTTCCTGGTACAAGACTTATATCTGAAACTCAGCTACGATAAGGGACCTCCTTCAAAATTTTTTCAGGTTGGTGGACAGAAGAACATCACAAGATTTAAAGTTGTATCTAAGCATGACTGGATTATTTGACATACTCCTTAATATTTCAGCTTTAATTGCTCTTTGAAACATGTATAATAGGTATTGAGGTGGATCCTGTGAGCACAGACATGTTTGATTATCATTACTTTCAGATAGCATCTGATCTACACAATAAGATTATATTAAAGCATGGTATGTTTTGCAATAAAATTGTAGATCTAGGTTGAGGAAGTTTTCCTTGGGATATTGATAAAATAAAAGTTTCCCTGAATTGGTGTAGATAATAATCTTGATTTTGAGGTGAAAATGTTTTGATCCAAATTCAACTGTGTTTTGAGTTTTAGTCAGAATCCTGACTTAGGACTCTGATAAGTTGATTATTAAATGCTACCACCAACAACTTCATACAGAGTAAAACCAGTCACATTTTGATTCCCATTTCATTCTTTCTATGCTTTCCCTCCTCTATTCTAATCATAACTCTTCAAGACTACCAAGCTTGATCCCACTGCCACTGTTCAACACTGAGAATGTCCACATCGCCATGTAAACGGGTTCCCACTATAAGTGCTTACAAATCTTGGGTCCAGTGCTTTTTCCAGTCTCTAAGAATTAATAAGGAAGCCAAAACTGCTGGGGGATTAACCACTCAAGTAAACATTCCTCAGCCCAGGGTTTATAGGATTTAATGGAAAAAAAACAAACTAATTTGCTCCTTGTGTTAATACCATAGTAGACCACCCTCTGCATGTCTAGAATTTTCCTAAACACATGATCCTTCATTTCCCTCAGCAGTAAACTGTGGCGTAATAATCAATAAGCAAGGAGAAAATGTGTTCTTCAGTACCTTCCTTTGTTCTCTGATAGACTTGCTTTCTTGACTGCTTATACTTCCTGAATCTACTACTCCATTGATGACACCAGGGCTCATGAGGTAGCTCAGCAAGTAAGTGTACTTGCCACCAGCCCTGATGCCTAAGTTAAATCCCTGCAGGCCACAAAATATATAGAGAGAATAAGTACCTACACCTACCCGCTGGCCTCCACGTATATGTTGTGGCATATATACCTTCCCCACCAACACATGCATTCATACACATGCAAATGCAATAATTATCTGTGTGAATAAACAAATAAATAAACAAATGCACAAAAGTATTTAAAAAGTGAGTACTCTCATGATGCAGAGACTAAGATCAAGCTGCTAACAATGTTATAAAAGGGCTCAGCAGCTGGAGCCACTAAGCAAGAACATTAAGGTCTAACCCTTCCAAATGACTCACACAAGGATCAGTGGAGACTTCCAGACCACTCAATTCCTTAACCAGTGTAATCTTTTTGTATCTGTGGAGATGTGCCAGGCCTAAGTCAGACCTAGAATGCAAGGCATCCTAGATGGATTTGTGAACTGAATAGTGGTGTTAATCAAGATTCCCTGGATGTCATGGATTCATAAGATCTTGTGACTACATGGTCAAAAACATGGACACAATATTTTTCTTTTGGAACAGTAGTCAGATATTTTCACTGGAGAAATGTAACTTTAATCATTCACATTCAGAGCCACTAACAATTCATCTTCATTCTAAATTTATATTAAAGGCCTTATCTCTCTGTGTCAAACAAATTTAGATTAGAGCTTAGCTCTCCCTCTTACTATCTTATGCTAAGATCTGTGTCTCAGTAATCTTACACAAATCAATGACTACAAGTTACAGTTATTTCCAAAGTCTTTAATATTACAACTATAAATGACTGTCGCCCAGTATCACCAATTTTTGACCCAAACCAGGGTTGATTTACTCCCATTCCCACGAAGTTAAAGTGCTCCATACAGTATCACATACATCTAGATTCAACCATTCAACATTGCCTTTTACTAATATTTTGGTTTTAGTATCCCATTTGTCAATTCTGGTTATAGCTGGACTGAGTACATAAACCAGGATGGTACTCAGAATGTTTAGATTTAACTATCCTCTAAGAGGCTAGCACCTACAGAGAACAGAGTACCTGTTCTCTAATGAGTTTCATGAAACTTTGATTTTTAGGCAAAAGCTTGAGTTGAACATTGACTTGGGAATGACTTGGCTCACACCTGTGCTCCCAATAGCCACTGTAATAGGATGGGAACCACACAAATTACATGATCTATGAATTATGTGGGACTCCCCTCTGTATCCTGTGATTACCATTAATGAATAAAGAAACTGCTTTGGACCTATAGCAGGGCAGAACTTAGCTAGGCAGGGAAAACTAAACTGAATGCTGGGAGAAGGAAGGGCAGAGTTGAGGAGAAGCCATGAAGCTGCTGCCAGAGATAGATGTGCTGAAGCCTTGCTGGTAGGCCACGACCTCATGGTGATGCACAGATTAATGGTGATGGGTTAAATTAAGATGTGTTAGTCAATAAGAATCTGGAGCTAATTAATTTAAATAATATAGTTTCTGTGTGGTTATTTCAGGGTTGAGCAGCAGAGAACCAAGAAGCAACCCTCTTACAACAATGAATGAAGCAAAAGAGCCATCCCTTCTGAAGAGAACTGAACAGGCTCTGAAAACAGGTGACCTCTGAAGGGTGAGATGAGACAGCTACTGAAGCTTTGAGAACAGGCAGAGGCTATGCAGTCAATCAGCCATCTCTATCTTCATGGTCAATCATACAGAAGAGAGCTTAATTTTCTTGTCATACATGTAAGGAAAGGCAGATCTTGGAGGATTTCTGGTATGATTTTAATGAAAAACTTCATGGTTTGTTTTCTTCCCTTTAACTCCTAATTCTGTACGACCTGGAGCCTCCACTCCCCATCAGCAGATCTTTTGTTAAGTTTTTTTTTTTTGCATGTCCACATGAATAAATAAATAAGGATAGCCTCAAAATACAGGGTCACTATTATTTATTATGGGGCCTACTGGCTCAGGAGTTTGTTAGCTCTGATAAGAATCCATTTAGAAGTTGTTCCTCCTGTCATCTACAGTGTGAAGCTGGGTTGCTTAGGGAAGTAAAACTGAGCCCAGATTATAGACTCTATGATTGGGGCTTGTTTTCTGTGAATTGAGATTTTCTTCATAAGCCCGAATAGAGGTACTGGGAAAGGCTAGAAGGATGGGTGAGCATCCAGTTTCTCAGTGCAAGTATTGAAGAACACAAGATCGTTGTTCTTCTCCAGCCTCTGTGAACACTCCCTCAACATTGGCACCTTGGATTCAGTTGCCCCGTAGCATTACAGTGAGAAAAGAGATTATTGTATTCTGACTTTTTCTTTAAAAAGCAAGCTACATGAAATAGGCATTTAATTTTCATTACATGAAAGAAGTACAATCATCTCAGAGAACTCAAGCAATCATCTACAGCACACAAGAAAGGATGGTGTGCATTGTGGGTTTTGAGGATGCATTTGCTATCTTCTTGTACTGTGACAAGATTAACTTTATTCTGGCACAGAAAGTTCCGTTGACAAAATCATTTTACCTTGTGCTTAATGGGACACTGTGGAACACAAAGAAAAAAAAATCACATAAGATGGAGAATTTCCTCACGACTGTCTCCTTACTCTGAATTCAATGCCTTATTCTTCTGACCACATATTACTACATTTTATAAACTTCCTTACTAAAAACATCAAAAATACTGTAAAATGATTTTACATAGGAAGTTCACAAAATAAGCATATATCCATCCCATTGTAGCTTAGTAAAATGTAAATAATGAAATAGTAGCTTCTATGGGGTAAGGTATATTTCCTTCCAAATTAATACATTGAAAGTCCTACTCTTCACTACCTTGGATATGACTGCATTTGGTGGTAGGGTCCTTTAAGAAATAATTATTCTAAACTAAAATCACTGTGAGTGTATCCTCATTTGACAAGCCATCTCTACACAAAGAATGTTAATGGGAGTTTATATTCATACTAGAAATGAACATTTAAGAAGGTACCCATGTGCAAATGAAATACAGAAGCCTCAGAAGAAATCAGACCTGCCAATAGTTTGATTTTAGATTCATGGTCTTCAGAAATGTGAAAATATTTTCAGTGAAGGCTCCAACTCTGCTAAAGTAGAAGAGTTAATACAACATAGTAGCTACTAATTACTTATCTCTGACAGGTCTAGTCATGCTAGGAAATTCTGCTATAGAAATCATTTAAATACAATTCAGCCCCAGGATTAGCAAAAACATATTGTATTATATTATATTATATTTTATATGTATATATTTACATGTACAAACTGGATTTGAGAATGTTTAAGCAACTCATTATAGGTCATGGTGACAGTAAGTGTCCAATTTATGTTCTATTATTATTATTATTATTATTATTATTTTGTTTCTGATCTTTGCTGTTTACTTTTGGTTTATTTTGAGAAAAGGTTTCTCTGTGTAGTCTTAGTTATTCTGTAACTTGTTCCATAAATCAAGCTGGACTTCAATTTAGAGATTCACCTTCCTCTGCCTCCTGAATGCTAGGATTAAAGGTGTACACCACTTCTGCTGCATGTTAGGTTCTCTTAGTACTTGTTTGAAATCTTTTTTGGAGCATCTGGTGAAAATAGACTGAACTCAAGGTCTATTCACCAAATCTGGCTTGTCATCAAACACCCTGCCCCTTAAGCATGAGGACCCTTTGCATAAGATCTCCTCTCCCGTTTTAAAAGTCGACTCTACCTATCCCTGGATTTTGTAGGATCTTGATTTCTTGATTTCTGTAGGATCTTGATTATTTGACTTTGTCCTCTCACAGATGAATGATTTACTCACAGTAAATGATTAATTTTGAGGAGGTAGAATTGGTAGGCTGAGAAATAGACTAGATAAGCTTCATGGTAATTACAAGAAGGATCAAAGATTAAACCAAGATTTTAATTCGTGGCATAAAAGAGAGTCTGAGAATATCTAATGAGATCATCTTTAAAGGAAGTCATTTATTGACATCTTTCTTTCCCTAGTCCTATTCTGGCTGGTCTGTGTCCTCTAAGCTCACTGGCCAGATATTCAGCTTCACCTGGGTTAGTGTCAAAGTCTCTTTGGGCTCTTCTCACCTGCTCTAAAGAGCTTATCGTCCTAGAAAAGTGGTTCTCAACTATGGGATGTGACTTCCTTGACAAACTTCTATCACAACAAATATTTACATTATGACTTATAACAGTACCAAAACTACAGTTATGAAGTAGCAAAACATATGCTATGGTTGGAGGCCAGCACAGGAAGAGGAACTGTATTAAAGAGTCACAGCATTAGCAAGGACATAAACCACTGATCTAGATCAAATAATCAGCCTAATTCCCTTTAAAACACTGCATGGACTGTATAGATTCCAGGAAAATGACAAGCATGTGATCTCCTCTATAATCTTATTGACTCCGCTTTGCTTCATGTCTTGTCAGATGATGGACAAAGGACTTTGCTAATTTCCCAAGCTGCCACCTCAATCATAACTTTAGGAGCAAATCTACAGGTTGTTCTTTTTCTGCCTTACTAATCTTGTGTGATAGAATGCGACACCCAGGGTTCATATATTCTTGTCCTACACCTTGTGTGTGGTCTAGGTAGGACTCTCAGAAGATGTGCTGACTCAAAAATAGTGAGTATATTTTACCATTCATTCTCTCTCTCTCTCTCTCTCTCTCTCTCTCTCTCTCTCTCTCTCTCTCTCTCTCTCTCTCCCTCTTTCTCTGTCTATCTACTTATTCATCTATTTCTCACCTATCTTTATCTATGTGCTTATGGGTCTATTGGTGTGTCTGTATATCTGTGTGTGTATGTATGGTATATTTGTAGTTCAGAAGACAATCTATAGGTGCATGATTTCTTAGTTCACTATATGTAATGCAAGGATCAAACTCAAGCCATAAAGTTAGGCAGCAAACACTTTGATCCACTGTGCCATCTTACAGACTCTCAACCACTGAGTTTAAGGCAAGTCACGTCTTTCTATCTTGAGTTCCTCACCTATAAATTTTCACAGCTAGGAGTATTGATCCCTTGTGAAGTTCTCATGTGTCATAGAAAACTGTAAAATGACTTGGACATATTGAGAAGAAACAAGATTCCAAGTTGTAAGCAGAAAACTTAGTCATGCCATGGACATTGTGGAATAAACACTGAGGCTTAAGATGAAATGTGTACACCCATTGCCTTAGAAACCAGTGATTACATACACTTGGGGCTTTTCCCACACCCTCTGTGTTTTCTCCACACTTCCTCAAAGGAGGCCAAAAATAAGAGTTGAATTTTCTCCAGGAACAACAGGATACAAGGACAGAAACCAGACTCCAGATACACCTCTTCCCATCCCTGAGCCTGTAGTCAGGAAGTTTAAACAGTGGGAACCAGATCCCTTCCTTTTCTGTAAGCAAGACTGTTCTCTGAAAGCTTTCAAAGTGGGGATGGTTCAAAAGAATCTTTCTGGAAAATAATATCAAATTCTAAAAGCTATAAATTAATTTTAAATGCAGCTAGAATACATATTTGTTTTCAAATTACTATTCAAATTTGGACAGTGAGGCTCAGGAACATCAGACAATTCTATCAAGGTCACCCAGCCAGGAAGAAATATTTAATTCCTGGTAATCTTTCTCCAATGTCTGCATCATTGCTATGATATTTCTCTCCAATATGAGACAATGCTTGAAAGCTTGGTTGATATATGTAACCTTAGAATACAGATAAATCTCACTTGTGGTTTCGTGAGGATATCAGTGACGTCGCTAGTTAAGCACTAAGTGAGTAATAGAAAAAGTAATAAAAAACAATCATTGAAGTAGTCATGTATACACTTTATGTTCCTTATGCCTTCTCTTTGGGTGTTAGTTCACCCATCTAGAACAAAGGGAAGGGTGACAATGTAATCTTTAACAGTCTATCCAGCACCTACTTTCCTTCTATGATCAGTGTTGGAACCTCACAATGAACCAAAAAAGCTCTAAAAATAGACTCTGGAGCTATATGCTAGAGTCTGCCCTTCCCCTTCATTACCCAAGTCCTGTGTCAGACAGACACAACTCCCATTCCAGATGTAAGAGAAGAAATACCAGCCTCTCATATTCTTGGCCATCAAACTTGCCACAGATACTCAGCGCAATCACAGATATTATGTTTATAATGACAAGGTTAGTAACCCATTGTTTGTCTGAGTTGATATCCTACAGATAGATAAACTAGCATTTCCTCATTTAACTATTGGACATTGGCACCATTAATTTTAAATATTAGATATAAAATTTCATCCTTTTCAGGGCTGGGGAACATTTTAAAGGGTAACATTTGCTGTGTAAGTTTGAGAACCTAATTTGGGGTCCCTTCTATTCATGTAAAAGGCCAGATATGGAAGCATGGGTCTGTGATATCAATACTGGACAGTAGAAACATGAATATCCTGGGGGATTCCTGGATAGCCAATTAATTACCTTCAGATTCAGTAAGAGACCCTATCTAAAAATGAAGATAGATTGTGATAAAGGAAGATATAGAATGTCTACCTCTAGTTTCCACACATGTATTCACAGGGGCATGCACTTGTAGACATACATACACTGACATACATATACCACATGTATAATTTTATTTGTCTTTCCTCATGAAATAAAAATTTACTTCTCTGAATAGGTATTGATATTCAGCAAGTCCCAGGGTCCTGCTGTGTCCCCAGAGCTGAGATTGCTGCCACACCTGGATGCTTATGTGCATGCTAGGAACTAGATTCAGATATTCATGGTCATGCAGCAAATACTTTACCACCTCAGCCCAGCCATCTTTCTAGACCCTTCAGGGACTGCTTTTGAAATTTCTCTGCCTTCTAAAATGACCTTAAGCAATTTTGGAGTTAAAAGACCCTCTCATCATGGAAGGACTATTTTTTGTGTCTATTGCATTATTTATTAAAATTTCACATGTTGCTTTTGCTGAATTTCTAGATCATCATGTTTTCTGATTTGTGATTTTTTTTCACATCTGCATTTTTTCATTTGTAACTATGCAAGAGTACCACTAACCAAGTCAGCCCTTCAGTGGATGAAGTCAGGCCACATAGACTGACTCCTATCATTGCTAGAGAGATAGAAGTTCAGGCCCTCAAACCACTGGCTGGATTGCCTCCAAGAGGATAGAGATGGAAAAAGCCAGGAGAAGAGATCCTGGAAAGCCACAAGTGACAACATGGATCCCATTTTTATAGGTCTAATTTAAATGATGATTTCCTTATTCCATTATGCTCAAGGAGAAGGAGAAAGAAATATTAAATTACAATTCATTATTTATAATTATGTTGCATGGCCATCGTTAGTTCAAAAGGGGAAGGAAAATAGGTACACAGCCTATAAAGTCAATAATGGAGAGAAAAATTTGAGGGAGTCTTGAAAGAACCAAACTGAATCTCTTGCTCTTCTCACTGACAAATGCCTTGAAAAGATCCTGGAATATTGAGAGCTATCACCCAGTTGTAAACAAAGTGAGGACAAAGACAAAACAAGAAATGGGAGGTAAAAGGTTGGTGGGAAGGTGTATGTTTTTCAAGATGACCAAGGAGTAACTGACAATGACATTATTGTGTTGACACCTCCCAAAGAGGAGTGCATGCTTCAGATGATCCATCACTGGAAATGGATTCCTAATTCAGACAGTGACATTAAGAAAGGTCAAGAGAAATTGACATGTTTTTTCCCCCCATGTTTCACTGAATATAATAGGCTCTTACCTCCTGGAACAGATAGAAGCTGATTGCCATCCAAGTGTAAAAGGGTAGGCCGGTAGTGTATATTGTGGCTCTTTTCTGTGGACATGGTGTTGACTTGCAGGACTTACCCAGCCTCTGAACAGTATCTTTATTATTTTTTTTATTGAGCTATATATTTTTCTCCATTCTACTCTTTTCCTCTCGTCTCCTCTTCTGCCCTGTCTCCTGATCCTTATGCTCCCAATTTATTAAGGAGATCTTGTCTTTTTCTACTTTCCATGTTGATTAGATCCATGTATGTTTCTCTTAGGGTTTTCTTTGTTGTCTAGGTTCTCTGGGATTGTGAATTGTAGGCTAAACAGCTTTACACCTAAAAACCACTTATGAGTGGATACATATTATATTTGTCTTTCTGGGTCTGGTTTACCTTACTCAATATATTTTCTAGAGCCATCCATTTGCCCACAAATTTCAAGATGCCATTACTTTTTTCCGCTGTGTAGTACTCCATTGTATAAATTTGCAATATCTTCTTTATCCACTCTTCGGTTGAGAGACATTTATGTTGTTTCCACATTCTGACTATGACAAATAATGCTGCTAGTAACATAGGTGAGCACTTGTCCTTGTGACATGATTGAGTATTCTTTGGGTAGATAACCAAAAGTGGTATTACTAGGTCTTGAGGAAGGTTGTTTCCTAATTTTCTGAGAAATCACCATACTGATATCCAAAGTAGCTGTGCCAGCTTGCACTCCCACCAGCAATGCAGGAGTATTCCCTTTACCCTACATCCTCTCCAGCATAAGTTGTCTTCAGTGTTTTTGATCTTGGCATTTCTTACAAGTGTAAGATGAAATCTCATAGTTGTTTTAATTTGCATTTCTCTCAGATGTTGAGCATTTCTTTAAGTGTCTTTTAGCTATAATAGATTCATCTGTTGAGAGTTCTCTGCTTAGGTCTTTATTGTCTGAAGTTTTCTTCCCTGCCTGGTTCCAACAGTAGTTAATTCCCGAAGAAATCACACAGAAGTCTATATTAACTATAAACTGATTGGCCTAGTAGCTCAGACTTCTTATTAACTCTTATAACTTATATTAACCCATTATTCTTGTCTATGCTAGCCATATGGCTCGGTAAGTTTTTAGCGAGGCAGTTACATCTTGCTTCTTCTGTGGCCGGGTCATGACTGCAGAATTTGCTTTTCTCTTCCCAGAATTCTCCTCTTCTCATTGACCTGCCTCTACTTCCAGTCTGGTTGTTCTGCCTATACTTCCTGCCTGGCTACTGGCCAATCAGCATTTATTTAAAATATAATTGACAGAATACAGACTATTTTCCCACATGTCTGTACCCCATTTTTTATTGGATTATTTGTTCCCTTGATGATCAATTTCTTGAGTTCTTTGTATATTTTGGAGATTAGTCCTCTGTCTGATGTGGGGTTGGTGAAGATCGTTTTCCATTCTGTAAGCTGCCATTTTGTCTTGTGTCCTCAGCTTCACAGAAGCTCTTCAGTTTCAGGAGGTTCATTTTATTGTTTCTCTCAGTGTCTGTGCTACTGGGGTTATATTTAGGGAGTGGTCTCTTATGCCATGGCATTTATGTGTACTTCCCACTTTCTCTTCTATGAGGTTAAATGTGGTTGGTTTTATGTTGAGATCTTTGATTTATTTGGACTTGAGTTTTGTGCATGGTGACAGATATGGATCTATTCTCATTCTTCTACATGTTGATATCCAGTTATGCCAGCACCATTTGTTGAATGCTTTTCATTTTTTCCATTTTATATTTTTTGCTTCTTTGTCAAAAATCAGATGTTTGTAAGTGTATGAAACTTCAGTTTGGTTCTAAAGATTCCCTTGTCTGGTTTTATGTTTTCAGTACTGTAGCTCTGTAGTAGAGTTTGAAGTCAGGGATTGTGGTGCCCCCAGAAGTTCCTTTATTGTACAGGAATGTTTTAGCTATCCTGGTTTTTTTTGTTTTTCCATATGAAGTTGAGTGTTGCTGAACAGTACCTTTTAGTGTGACCCAAAACTGTCCAAGGGTTTCTGTCTTATTCTTCTATCTTCCAAAATTCATATAAGAGCCCACATGCCTGGCAAAACAGATATTGCATATTTCTTGGGTAAAATAAGGTTTTACTCATTTAATGATTGAATTATTATTTGGTTTTAGTCATATTATTACACAAACATGGTTGTCATGAAAGAATTTCTTCTATCTGGCCATCTCAAAGTCAATATTGTATCTTTGGACCTTGCTGCTCCATTCAATGATCATTTTCTTCTATGCATCAAAGTGTATAATCCCTCTTTCTCTCCCTCTCTCCTTTTCTCCCTCTCTCCCTCTCCTCCTTCTCTGTTTTCCCCCTCTGACTGTCTGTCTCTCTCTCTCTCTCTCTCTCTCTCTCTCTCTCTCTCTCTCTCTCTCTCTCTCTCACACACACACACACACACACACACACACACACACTGGTTTAAGTGTGGCCTCTGAACAAGAAATCTGCCACATCAATCAAGTTGTCTTACATTTTAGGTCTCTATGAAATTCAGGTTTATTAACAGAAAGAAAACCTCCTTATATAAAATATTGCCTAGAGATGCACTGTGTTGCATGGGAAGCTCAGGGTTCTCCATCCTTCAGTATAGGCATCCATTGTTAGGATATTAAACAAAGATTCCACACATCTTAAGGTATAGATTTTAATATCCTTCTGTCTCTGAAATTCTATGGGGTCTCTGTTGCCCTCCCTCCATATCTTCCTCCTTTCTTCCCTCCCTTTTTTCTCTGAGACCATGTAAATCTAGTAATTGTTTGAGAAGAATAAGGGATATGCTTTTGTTCATCGACACATTCATCTTTCCTTTTATTTATTCAATGTATAATTTGCATAAAATTTACTATGGAAACAATTACGTAGGCAGGTTCCCTTATTGATTCATGGGAACAGTTAATAGTGCTATGTAGTAAGCAGCCAAATGTGTGAAAACCACATGCATGCACTCTGCTAGATTTTGGAGGGAGTTGCTAATGGAAGGTTTCTAAATTTAAAAGAATAAGAATGTATGCATAATCTGAGTTTGTCAAGTTATATAAGGAAACTCACCAGAACTTTGTTCTGTCCAAAACAATAAAAACGTTATTGTTGTCTTATTGTTGGCACAGGAGCTACACCTGAATCCACTGCTGCTTTGGCTACTGACTGATGCTCTGTATTCACTTCCCCACTGCTTGGGCTGAGGCCTGGTAGGAACTTCTGTGTCCCTCTGGAACTGCTTTTGCCGCCAAATGTACTCTTTAAATTAAGTGTCTGTGATTCTGTTTTACCGAAAAAGTCTTGGGATTCATATACTCACGTGAAAACCTGCTAGCTCAGAAAGGCCAAGAAGCAACCAGCAGACCTTCCTCCTTAGCCAGTGCCGAAGCAAGAAGGCATCCATTCCACTCCCCAAACCAAAAAGGATCTCCACAATCAAAGTCCCTCCATACTACTTCCTGTGGGTTTCTTCATCCATTTTCTTGACTCCCTTTAACTCTCTATGACTACTTCCGAAGGTTTTATTTAATTAAAGCAAATCGACAGTGTAATTGACTATATTACAACAACAGGCTGTTCTTCAGATCAAGGCTGGTACATGTTGGGATCAGTCATTTTCAAGGAAACTCAATTTCTGGTTCAATTCCTATGTTTTCTTACATATCTTACATACAGCATAGACACGTTATGCAATTCTTTTCATGTATCATAGAGGCAGCTAAAATGAGAGAAGGTCTAGTACCCGGTCCAAAGTTCACTCTCTCTCTGTCTCCCAGTCTCTGTCTCTCTCTTTGATATTTAAGGTAGGAATCATGAGCTGGTTCTCTCTGACTTATATGATATCACAAATAATTGTTTTAATACAGGTGAACTTAATTCAGGATATTATTAATTTAGGAGCACATATCATTGAATCTCCAGATAAGCTTCAATGCTCATTACAGTCTTCATTTACAGAACTGAAGGAAAAAGAAGCTAACTATTTTATAAACACTTCAAGCTACAAAGTGTCAGAAGCAGGACCTGAATCCAAGTTTGTCCAAAAGCTACAAAGAAGACTTGAACCTCATAACCATCTAGTCTTTTCTGATTTATTACTGATTTGTTCTCACCATAAGGGTCTTGAAAAATCAAACAAGAATTCTTATCTCTCAGTTCACTGGAGGCCAATGTCTGGTTCATAAAGTTCTGATGGGAGGAGGAATAAGCTGGTGCTCAGCATTCCCTCCTTCCTCCTCTAGTGATGAGAATGGCCTACTGCCAGCTGCAACAACAATGAGAACAAAGCAGAGATAGCTAATCTAAGGACAACACCTACCCCACTGGAGACACTAACAGTGTTGCCATAACAAGAGTGGGAGCTGTGATAAGTAGCTGGGAAAATTTCTGGTGAAGGATACACCCAGATCAGACAGTAGACATAGACCAGAATCTGCCTCTGAAATCTAACAGTGCAGAAAGGCAGATTCTCAGGGTTCAAACTGCAAAGAGACCCTGAAATGGATAAAGCTTAGTCCTTGGGAAGCTATCTACTCAGTTGTAGAAGTGGGTCTGATTCTTTTGGATAAGTCACCCACCAAGTGACAACCTGTAATTCTGTCCCTCAGAATCTTCTTGATATTTCATAGACCCAGAAAACTACATATATACATCTTAGAAAAGTCAACATTATTTCTTAGCACATGGGCAAATGCAGATGTGTCCTTTTACTTTCTACATTTTTTCTCCTCCTCCTTCTACTACTATGAGAAACGACTGTCTAGTCACTCCTAAGACTGATTAAATCTGGCATTTTACCTAGGAAGACTTCTAAAATTCATGATCTGTATCACCCCAGGCATTCAGCCGAACACCTTTAGTTTCTTTCCTAGGGGCAATCACTTCACCTTGGGAATATGTCTATTCACATACTCTCTATATTGTATTAAAATTGTTTTTGTTTCCTCAGAAGGTAGCTCTCTTCCTGAAAGCAGGGGACTTGGTTGTAGTGCTCTTTATCTTTACAAGGTGTAGCGACATAAACATACTGCAGATTCTAATAGATACCGAATGGATACTTATAATAAGCAAAGTACATAATAAGCAAACTAATTTAATTTCAGAAAGAAATCCTGACTCAACAGACAGATTCAGAAAGAATTCATCTTCCATGGGATTAGGCATAGAAAAAGAGTTTTGAAATCAGGCTGATTCCTCAGGGAGGTACATGAAGGCTATACAATTCATCTTCATTGTATACAATGAAACCCTAATGTTTTAAGAAATGAGGTGACTCGCTAGTCATCCTTGATCTCAAACATACAAGACTTTAAAGTAGGCTTTAGGTTCAGTCCCTTTCAATTTATCAAGGAAATAATGTTTTCATCATTTTATAAATAAAGCAAGGGTTTTTCCCCTAGATGTCTGCTTAACATTTTTGATGGGTCATTGTCTTCGTTAGAATTACTATTGCTATGATGAAACGCCATGACCAAAAGAAAGCTGGGGAAGGAAAAGGTTCATTTGGCTTACATTTCCACATTGCTGCTCATCACTGAAGGAAGTCAGGACAGGAGCTCAAATAAAGCAGAAACCCAGAGGCAGAAACTGATGCAGAGGCCATGGAGGGGTGCTGCTTATTGACTTGCTCATCATGGCTTGTTCAACCTACTTTCTTAAAAAAAACTAGGCCCTCCAGCCCAGGGATAGAACCACCCACAGTGGTCTGGGTCCTCCCCATCAATCACTCATGCAGAAAATGCTCTACAAGCTTACCTACAGCCAGGTCTTGTGGAGGTGTTTTCTTAATTGAGACTCCTTCCTCCCAAATGACTTCAGTTTGTGTTGAGTTGACAGAAAACTATCCAGCATGATCAGGCTCTGTGTTTGATCTGTATAATATAAGACAACCCAGTTCCCTAGTATTCACAGTCTGGACTGGAGGAAAGAGGGATGAGTAAGCAGAGGTGCAGAGCATGTACCGAAGGGCCACTCACATGCAGCTCAGACTAGAGTTCAGAGGAAACTTATCTTTGACTATCGTGATCCTGACTGGATTTAGCAATGGCTGCCTCTTTTTGTTATCCAATTTGCACATCCATGGTTTCTGATATGCTCACTACTAGACTTGTTGTAGTGTTTGATATAATTTGTATTTTGAAATACCTGACTGATACCTTTAGTATGGTAAGTTTCATCCTTCCCACCTGACAGATGAGAAGACTGACGCCCTATACAAAGACTTACAATAACAGTAAAAACACCCATTTTGAAAGGTATTTATGTCCTGTGTTCTTTAATACTTTCCCGTATAATTCTCCATGGCCTGTTTTTAATCTGACTCAGAGGTGCTGATGTTGAAATACACCATCCCTATGATGTCCATGAAATATCTGTTTTTCCAGCAGTTACAGAATATGTATGTGGAGACATTAATAATGAACTTCAGGAAGAACTTTGGAAACAACCAATGAGACTTAAACTCCAGAAATGGAGAAAAGACAGTGAGAAAGAGATGGAGAGAGAGAGAGAGAGAGAGAGAGAGAGAGAGAGAGAGAGAGAGAGAGAGAGAGAGAGAGAGGATGAGGAGAGTCAGAAATATCAACAAATTAAAGGAACACATGCCAAGAGAGATGCCCCCAAAGCATTATGGGAAATAGCAGAAAGTAACTCATTTTTCCTAATGGGGTCATGAAGGTGAATTCTATCATGATGTTCTAGATATTTAATTTAGCATAATGATGATGTTCCCCAGGTGAGCATAGAGTCACAAAGCACAAGCTTGCTGGGGTAAGGTTTGAAAAGACTAAGATATCACCAATCCCTATATTTTCAAAGCTTTCTGCCCTTACCAGGTATAGTTTCATAGATCTGGGTCAATTAACCACTTAGTACCTTGGTGGTGGGTGATGCTCTCAAACCCAAATGACGTCTGAAGCTTCCGGGGGGGACTTTGAAAAACATGTTACTGCCCAAGCTTACTTTGGACCAATCCAGCTTGAGTCTTGGGTGAGGGAGTCAAGGTCAGCAGCTCTAGAAATTATGTGTACATCTGTTCCTATGCAGTCAGAACAGACAGCCATTATTATGTGGATTAGCATTCAATATCAGCAGTGAAGCAATAGAGAGACATAAGGAAAACAAATCCCTAAAATTAGTAAGCAGGCAGTGGCTGTGATTTTCCCGCTTCTCTCTTTTGGATACCCTGGAACATCTTCCTCAGTGCCCATCCGTTCATTAATTGCTCCTTCTCATCTTAAATTCTCTTGTCCCTAGAGAGGGCACCAAGTTAGGCCCCTTTTGCCGTCTGTCCTCACCAGACTTGCTTTCTTTCTATACAGCTCTTGTTTTAGTCAATAAGTTTAAAAACCGAAGTATTCATGTGTAGCTAAAATTCATATCAGCTACTACACTGGAAACTTCCAGGAGCAGGGACCAAGAAAACTGTGATTTGCTTTAACCTTAAGCCCTAACTCAGTGAATGGCACTAAAAGAACATTCAATACGTAATTACCGAATTATTTAACAGATGATTAAATGTACTTATAAGTGAATAAATGAATAAAGGCAGGAATTCACCCACTTTCCTAGCCACAAAACAAAGCCAAATATAAATTTGGGTGCTATTTTTTTTCTGGCCTTCAGACCTTTGCTTCTCCTATTTTATTCTTGTTGTAAGTGGTGGGTGACTGTGTCCCGCCACTGAGAAGTGGGGCTGTTTTCCCGGCACCTGGCTCCCAGCCACCAGCTAGCTTATGCCTGAAATAACCACATGACAATTATATTAATTTAAATACTGCCTTGCTCATTATCTCTAGCCTTTGCTTGGCTAACTCTTGCATCTTATTTCAACCCATTATAAAAATCTGTATGTCACCACGAGGTGGTGACTTACCAGAAGATTCTAAGGTACATCCATCTTGGGCAGGAGAATCATGGCGTCTCTGGCAGTGCCTTCTTTCTCACGGCCTTCCATTCTGTCTACTCTGCCCACCTGAGGGCTGTGTCCTATCTTACAGTCCAGGGCAGCTTCTTTATTAACCAATGAAAGCAAAGAAACACAGAAGAACCCTCCTACACCATATTCTCTGTGGGAATACTGAAGGGTCTTTTACACAGGCCTCCATGTTTCAAGCCCTTTTACCTTTCAAAGCCTTATTCCTGAATCTCACTAAACATCACACCTCTCCTATACCCCAAATCCCCAATTGCAATTCACTTTCACTTGCAGGAGAGTGGATGGAAGAAAGTTGAGGTTGGGACCAGCTTATTTTGTGTCTATCTGTTCCTTCACTGTGCCTAGCACAGAGCCTCTGGCTGCACAGATATCTTGCAATTATTGTTTGAATTCTTCTATTAACAGATGAGTACAAATCACAGACGAGTGGGCAATAGACTTCTACATTCATTTATCAAACACACAGATTTCTCAGCTCATATGTATTCCAAGGGTTTAGTGCAGTAAAAATAAATACTGATCCGTTTGCATTTCCTTTTTACTTCAAAGACCACACTCCAATATCCTCTTCTCACTGTGAGAGAGAATGAAGATAAGAGAGTGCTCTGGATAGGTTTGGATAATTATATTTTCCACATTGCTTAGCATTTAGGATTGACAACTACTAATTATCTAAGGCACCGTGTGTCTTTAAAAATAATTCACAGCACAAAAGAAATAATTGGATATAATTGCAAAACCAGTTGATATGGTCACAACACATTTTTTGTGTTTATGGGCCCTAGTTTCTTCATCCGTCAAATAGAGGATGTAGAACAGATTATACTTTCTCAGAATTTGTTTCCCTGAGATGATATCATAGCTCATGCAGAGCTTTTTGACTGGTGCTAAGCATATAAAGAATGCTTCCAAGATGAGTCAAAACTTCCTTTTCGAGAAAGAGGTAGACATTTTCAGTGATCATGCAAATGTGTGTGCAGGTTTTGTGCCTGCTGAGCCGAAGTATTTTGACAGAGTGTAGTATGTAGACTCAGGAAGGTCAGAGGTGGAGTGAGAAGTAACTTATGAAGTGGAAAAACTTCTTTGACTATGGGCTTATATTAAGTAGGATTCTCTAGAGATACAGAACCAATGGGGTGTGTAAAGGAGGTAATTACTTCAAGAAATTAATCATGCAGTTACAGGAAAAGGCAAGTCTAAAGTCAGCAGGTAGGTTGGCAGTCTGGACAGCCAGAGCAAAACAGTTCAAGTTCAAATGCAGTCTAGAGTAGAAATCTTCTTTTTCTTTAGAAACCTACACATTTTTCTTTCTTTCTTTCTTTTTCTCTTAAATTCCTTCACTGACTAAATGTGGCCCATTATATTATGGATTTATTGATTTAAATGTTAATCCCTTCTAAAACATATTTTTTTAAAACAACTTTGACACTGGTGTTTCAGCAAATACCTGGATATTGTGAATTAGCCAGCTTGCTATACAGTCTTGATCATAGCGGGACATATAAAAGCCAAAAGAGGACTGTGGGGATGACTCAGAGTGATAGGAGTAAAGTGGCCCAGGCAAGGATGTGACCAAAAGGGTCTCTAGGACCGTGTCATGCATATGTACCTTTATTGTACAAGTAGTGTGAAGTCCTCCATGGGGTGGCATGATCTGATATGCTCTTCAAAGAAAACCCTGTCATTACCCTTTAAGAAGAAAGATTATACTAATCTGAATGAGACAAGAGGTAGGTTGGGCAGGTAGGACAGCCATGAAGAATGAATATACCAAGTCCTATGAGAAACTCTCAGTTCTAAAAATTTGGTAGTAGTTAACTGTGGAGGAGACAGAAGTTTCTGCATATATCAGTATTTCAGAATTCCATCATTTCCTAAGTTGCATGTTACATAAGGCAAAACATGTAGGATGAGCTCACAGTTTAGGTATGGACTACCTTGCTTAACAAAATGTGCTATTTGTTTTAACTCATCTTCTAATGTTCCAGGTTAATGTTTATTTTTTTTTAAAATCTAGATCATCGCCTGGTCTACAAGAGCTAGTTCCAGCGCAGGCTCCAAAGCCACAGAGAAACCCTGTCTCAATAAACCAAAAGGAAAAAAAAATCTAGATCATTTAGCAATGTCTGCATCTTCCATCTTCTGCTGGAAAACTAGGAGCCTCAACACTCACGGGTCCTCCATCTGAGTACAAACTGTAAAACTGTAACTTCCCTTAAATTCAACAAAATTTACATTATCTGAATCTACAGAGTCATTAACTAGTATTACAAGAGACATTTGATTCATTCAGATGTAGAGAGTGTTCTGAGATTAATAAAGTCAATATATCTTGCCCTCACTCATTGTCTCTCAAATATGAGTGATATTCAGTAGTAGTGGAAGGCCACCATTTAATTTAGTCTTGCTCAAATTCTAGTATTATTTTCAATAACCTCATTTACATGACCACTCTTCCCCTTCTCCAGGATTCATAGAACTTTATGCGTATGGTAATTTATGTAGTCATTTACCATTGATTTGTATATTTCAAGAATTTTTTTTTATGAAGTCTGTTGTAGTCAGAAAAGAATGAGAAAGACAAAGATGGGAAAGAACCATGAACTCACTCGGGCTCAAGGGCAATTTTAGCCCATTCCGTTAACTAAATATTTTCATAAATCAGTGCACTCCGAGGTCCTATATACAAGCAACACTGAATACATTGCTTATTCAAATGAATATTTGTGTTTGTTTCTTTCAACATTATAACAGTAATATTTCCTGAGTTGTGTCAATTTTTTTCTAATAGAGCCTTTAATCATAGCTTGACAACTCAGAAAAATTTGTTACACAATTTATATAACCGTTGGCCATTGATGATCATTCATGCTTTTCTATTTAGTTTAAAAGTGTGACAATTAACATATTTGTGCATAAAGCGATTTTGTACTTTTGTTGATTTCTTTAGGTTATATTTCCAGAACTGAGCTTTCTGGGTCAAAGGGTATTAGCAGTTTAACACTCCTGAATTTTATATTATTGAATTGACTTCCAAAAGGGCTGTTTCTGTAAACAGTGTAAAAGAGTACCTTTGCATTGTGTGTACATCTAGACTAGAGGATAACATGATTAGATGGAATTATAGAAGGGACATATCTCTTGTCTTGGTTCAAACACAGCATCAGCATTTCTCTTTTCTAGTCACAGAGCTCTTGCCAAATAAGCATTATTTGAGAATAATTCCTATAAGAAATAGTCATGACAGTAACAATAGTAACTGGTATCATCAACATGCCTCATGGAGTCTTTAAATCTTTTGATTCCTTGTGTAAGCTTTTATGGCATTTATATATTTTCTTTCATAGTAGATAGACTATTATCAGCTTTTTAAAAGTGTCTATAGATAATTCTGTACTTTTTTTTTTAAAAGTCTGGTTTTCCTGGTAATTAAGTGTTAAGAGTTTTCTTTGGTAAAGTCATTCTTCACATTTATCCCATTGGTGCCAAAAGAGTTAAAATCCCTTGGCGAGGAGACACTGATTTGTCTAAGGAAATTGGTACTTTCCATTTTCCAAGACTTAGTGACTAGACAAGACTGGCCAGATGGCCCCGATGGAACCAATGAAATTCATGCATAAAGTACTGAGGAGGAGAAGCCTTTTAAACTATCTTCCATGACTATTTTGTGCCTCTGGTGTTCATCTTGCTACCCTATGGGTCTTAGAACAGAACCTTATCAACTTTGTAACTGGGAGAGACTGAAGGCTAACAGCATCAACTTCAGACTAACCGTGTCTAAAACTACTGGGTAATTCTTTATCTGGACTTATCCATTCATTGAACTGAATACTCTGTGTTTTCAGTTAAGCTTAAGTAAGAAAGTCTGTCAATCTCTAATATTTGAATGCCAAGTCATCTCAGATGCATGAAGATAAAATTAAGACATACTGAATTTCAACTTCCTTATTTTTTTAACTGGTGATACTTAGGCCCAAGGAGTGAAGGAAGCAGGACACAGTGTCTCCTTACAGCACAAAACTTCATTCTTTTGGAATATTGATAGTTTTATGGAAAATAAAATTGCTTGTGTACTATATACAGTTCAATGTAGTCATTTTTGAAGACTTTAGAGCTAGAAAAGATAGCAAACACATAAAATATTGGAATGACGTATTTAAGTTTTCCTCAGGACAAGTCGTGTGCTGGAAAGCGGGCATAGTTGATAAAGGCAAATTATTTGAAGACCCAAATTCAGATCTCCAGAATATGTATGAAAGTTGGGCTCAGCATCAAATGGCTACCATCCAAGAGATGGACTGGGGTGGGGGGAGACTGAAGGATCCCTGGATCTTGCTGGTTGCCAGCTGAGCCAGTATAATTCCAAGTCAAGTGAGAGGCTTTGTCTCAACAAACAGGATAGTTAAGTGATGGAGAGAGGTACTTGATGTTAATATCTTACCTCATATGCATGTGCATATGAACACAGGTATGCCCACACATGTAGTTTTGTATACACACACATATACTAGGTACACTGAAAAGAAAGGATGACTCAGTGGTTAAGGACTCTTGCTGTTCTTGCAGAGTACAGAGAGGTCCCCAACACCCACATGATGGCTCACAACCATCTGTAACTCCATCTTGTTGGAATCTGACACCCTCTTTTATCCTCTGTAGTTACCAGGCATAAGCATCATGTACTTAGATATATTCAGGCCAGTATTCACACAAAGAAAGGAAAGAAGGACTTCTTCCAATTATTTACAGTCCAATCTCAGTAACTGATTTTGGGTCTGTATTTCAGACGTAAAAAATATGTTTAAGGGAAACCTCATAGTTTCATAAGTCTTGTAAAGATTACAAATAATTTTGTAGGCAACTGGCTTGACCATGAATAGAGACCCCTGGGAGCCCTAAGTCTCAACATGACTCTTTGGGACAACCTTCAACTAATGACATAGGTTAGAAATACTTTTTATTTTGGGAAGCCATGGCTTCGTGCTTAGTATGAGGATTCTAATTGCAATGTGAACTGGAAACCCTCATCAGTTATATAATTCAGGATGACTTATTGGGAGAGCTTTCAAGGATCTAAAACTTGATGGCATTTATCTTCCTTTTGGTTGGTGTGTACTTGTTATACATAAGGTTGAATTTTAGAGGACATCGTTATACAAATACATAATGTACTTCACTGTCTTCTTCCTCTACCATCCTTCCCTTCTCCCTGCTCAAATTCCAGAATGACTGCATTTTCTAACACAGGGAAGCCCACATCTTTTCAAACTGGTAGATGTTTAGAATTACAAGACCTCGGAGAACTCATAGATTATAAGCAAGTAATTTTTTCAGAAGAAATGTGTGTTCTAAAATACCACATCCAGACTCACAAGGATACATAGAGAGATACTTTTTGGGGTGCTGCCACCCAAATCTACTGCTTTTGCATGGATCTGGCTACTGTCAGTGACTTTTTCCTGTGTGAGTTTGATATAAGGAGGACTGTCTTCCATTTCTGAAAATGTTTCTAGGCATTTAACAGTCATAAAATCTTGAGCTATTCCTTTATGAATAGTAGTTCTACTCATGACAAGGTCTTGTACCAAGATTCCTCTGTTAGGACACAATAACCAGCTTTGCAACTCTGTGTTACTAGGGCAATAGGATGCTGTATGGAGTAGGATGATCTCAGTCATCCACCAAGAGTCCCACTACCCAGTCTCAGCAGGTGGTCTTTACCTGTTGTGAGCTAGCCAAATAAGGATTTCCTGCTTTGCTTACTCACTCTATAGAGGCAGTTTCAGGATATTCTCTGCTTCCCTAACTAAAGTCCTCCTGTCTCCTCTGATGTTAAACTGCAGGGTTGCAAATTTGAGCCCTGTATCATAAATGCTATGTCTATGGGGCTTCCATTATTTGCCTACTTATGTTTGAGATTGATTGAAAACATGTGCACACCATGTCAGGAGTTGCAGGTGATAATTTGAACATGCAAATTTTATTTATTTAACACTAAAGTAGCTTTGCTTAGGCATTTTTTTTTCTGGGGAAACTGATTCTCAGTACTCCAGTATGGTAGTAGACCTGGAATTCAGGAGAATAAATAATTTCTTAACCCCTTCCTTCTTGCAGATGCCACTTTCCTTATATGATCAGTGACACAGGTGCGGCTTTCATGAATGTCAGCAGCTCCTTCAAGCTATTCTTTCCAAGAATGTTGATAAGATGCCAGAACATGGGTAACTACAAATAGAATGAACCTAACAGTGTCTTCAGGCACCTTAAAGGTTTGAGTACACGAGCAGGTATCGACTGGCAACATCAAAAGCTGAGGTGCACCATTTCTTCAAATTTCCACTTATCCAATAGCAATGAGAGGGTTTGAATTTGTGTGTGTGTGTGTGTGTGTGTGTGTGTGTGTGTGTGTGTGTGTGTGTAGGGATGTTTTGATCTTATGCATGTCTGTGCAGTATATGTGTGTTCTGGTGCCCATGGAAGCCTTGAGAGAACATCATATTCTCTGGAACTAGAGTTACAGACTGTTGTGAGCTGCCTTTGGGTTCTTGGGATCAATTTCCCGTACTCAGGAAGAGCAACCATTGCTCTTACCCACGGTGCTATCTCTCTATCACCTACAATGAGGAGTTTTGCAGGTTTTATTGATTTCACAGCTGAAAAGGAAATTGAATTTCATTGTCCCAAAATAAAGCACATCAAGGAATCAAGCTCATATTTCACTTCCCCAAACTATAGGGAAGTGTCATTTCAAGTAGTAACAAATAAAAAATGTGCAAATACAATCACATCCAGGCGGTGGCGCACGCCTTTTACCCCAACACTCAGGAGGCAGAGGCAGGCGGATCTCTGTGAGTTCAAAGCCAGCCTACAGAAAGAGTTTTAGGACAAGTAGGGCAACACAGAAAAAAATTGTATCAATAAAAAAAAGCGGGTAGGGGAAGAACATCAGCTTATTTCTGACTGACCACAGAAGAGCAAGACTAGGGTCTATACATTCTGAAGAAAGGTAAGGGGTAGTGAGAGTCTTAATCAGAGAAATGTGTCTCTCAGTCTGCTTGCTTACCTCCTCAAAAAACCCACATTTCCACCACCCCAACGTATTTATTTGTTTATGTGTTGCTATAACAAAATACATGACAGAAACAATGTAAAGGGGGAGAGACTTGCTCTGGACCACAGTTTCAGAGGACTCAGTCCATTGTGGCTTAAAAAGAAGAGCAAAGCGGTTCATGTCACTGCAGGAGGGGCAGCAGGGAAGCAGGTACTTTGCTTCTCCATTGCCTTTCTTTTCCCCCTTTACATCTTCCCGGATCTCCAATCTAGGCTATGATAGTTCCCATATTCACAGTGAAATCTTTCTTCACAGTTAATTTTCCCTAGAAATGCCTTCTAGGGTGCCCCCAGAGTTGTATACCTCTTCCATCTATCTCTTCAGGGATTCTAAATCCAGTCTAGGGCCGGGCGGTGGTGGCGCACGCCTTTAATCCCAGCACTAGGGAGGCAGAGGCAGGCAGATCTTTGTGAGTTCGAGACCAGCCTGGTCTACAAGAGCTAGTTCCAGCGCAGGCTCCAAAGCCACAGAGAAACCCTGTCTCAAAAATCAAAAACAAAAACAAAAAATAAATAAATCCAGTCTAGCTGAAAACAAAGACTAAGCATTACACCGCGATTCATTCACCACATCTCTTCAGATACAAACACAGAGCGATTCTGAATCATGCAAGGGTGGAGGAGGCTCTGTGTGCACCTGTTTGAGAGAAGAGGAAACTAGGGTTCAGAACCGATGGGTGCAATTCCCATGGGTGACAGACATGTTTCTGTCATCATCACAATGGCCCAGGTACTGGTGGGTCATTGAGTTTCCAAAGCCGAAGAGGCAGAAAGGCTCTTAACCACTCAGCGTAAGATAGGACTGCTAGAAGAACCCCGAAAGCCCCTTGAAATAAGTGGTGAATCAGAAACAGAGGGCAAAAAAATCCATTTCAGCTGGCTTGAAGAGCCTGATTGGGGCGCTTGCTGGCAAGCGGCAGCTATTGCAGGAAGCCTTTCTCCATTTCCAGTTGATTCAGTTTCGATGTTATGTTCCTGGACACTTGGCCATTGTGTGCTTCTTTCCCATCCTGGAGAAATCCCTTTGATTTCCACCCTTCTCCCCTCTATGTCTGGTATCCCCTCCCTTCTCAGCCAGCACTTCCAGCTCTTAAGGGTTTGATTGCCCTGTGATTAAGGAGGTTTGTTGGAGCCTAACACACTGGGAGCAGGGTGGGAGAAGGCAATAAATATTTAATGAGAATTTTGCTTTTGGGCCTTCCTCTTAGAGAGGGAAATGGAAATCAAAAGTCTTCATTGGAACCCCTGTTGTTGGAGGACAAAGAAATGTTCCTTCACTGCTGCGAAAATGAGCCTCTGGCACCTCAGCAAGAGGCAGCCTGAGAGGGGGCGTCTTTAATGAATCACAGAGCAAAGAGCTCCTTCCTGGAAGGAATTATCCCCAGTGCTTTCCCTAATAACACTCCCAGGCCTCAGACTGATGGATGTGGAGTTATGGTTTCAGAGTGGAGGCTCCTTGGTTATAAGGCTGAGATTTATGTCTCACAGCCTACCAGTGTTCTTCCTTCCTTCCCAAAGGCAGAGCCCGCATGCTGGGTGCCACAGCTCACTGGGCCACATAGCAGAAGACTAAACACGGGATGGGCCAGGCAATCCGATTCTCAAAGGCAGTCTTGGGAATTATGATAGGTTGGATCTGTGGCTTTGGCCAAAGCACTGTGCTTCTCTGTACTTTCCATGCGTAAGCCTGGAAAACAGATAAAGTGACAGGATATTTTTATCTGATAGGATTGATTTTGAAGATTTAATGAGATATTCTAAAGTATTAGAATGATTGGCTTTGACTAATTACAACTGTTAGCTATTGGTTTTATGCTGTTTGTTATGGTTGCGGTGACTGTGTTTGTGTGTCTGAAGGAGTCTGAGTGTCAAACTGAAGGACTGGGAAAGAGCTGTCATGGAACAAGGCAGAGGCTAGGCAGATGGCTTTGTACACACAAACACTAGCCGTGACAGAGTGAAGGCCTGTGTTAGAATTCCCAGAACCCATGAAAAGGTTCAGCAAAAGTGCTTGCAATCCCAATGCTGCTACCAAGGGGTAGGAACCAGACAGGAAAATCCTTAGAAGCCCACTAGACAGTTAGCTTAGTGCACACCCTGAAAAACAGCAAACACCCATACAGACATGACCTTGAAGAAGGTAAAGGCCCAAGGGAAGATGCCTGAGGTGTCCTTAGATATCTGAAATTCTGTCTTGGCATACATTCACACACATGAACGACCAAGAACATATGTGTGTCCACACACACTCAAGGAGAGAGAGAGAGAGAGAGAGAGAGAGAGAGAGAGAGAGAGAGAGAGAGAGAGAAGACTTCTGGCCTTAATCTTAGAAACATTACCTGAATTATATAACTTCTCTTAATCAGAAGATTTCTTACCCATTATTTCACTGTCAAATTCAAAATTTAACTCTCACCTCACAAGGGATAAGAAGCAGTTTATCTGTAACAAATTGTGAATGATCATGGGCCAGGTTATCCTAAATTCCATAGTCCAATTTGACAACAGTTTGATAAAGTTTTCTATAGTAAAATAACAAAAAAAAATCATAAAATTAAGGTTCTTTTCAAATTTAGTGGTAGAAACATTAGTCAGGCGGGTGAAAGCAAAGCAGAGAAAACATTTTGCATTTAGTTGGCGGCACTTAGTCTGCTGAGTTAATACATGTCAAAGAGTTTCATCAGTTAGGCACAAGGATCTAGGTCACAGTCACACACAGAGCTAGGCAAGCGATGCCTAGCCCCCCCTCCCCCGTGTGTATATTTGTATGTACACATGCATGCAGGTGCCCATGGAAGCCAGAAGTGTGAATTGAATCCTCTGAAGCTGAAGTTACAGATGATTGTGAGCGGCTGAATATGGGTGCTGGGAACTGAACATCCATCTTCTGCAAGAAAAGCGTATGCTGTAAACTGCCTGACCATATATATCACCAGCCTCAAGGAATGGCTATTAAAAATGCTGAAGACATCCCAGGACCTACAAAATTCCACCCCCACCTCACAGTCATTGAGGTTAGTCAGTTCAGCAGCCCGGAAGACTGATTAGTGAATGTGCAGCTCCTTTCAGGGAATTTCATGCATTTTACTAACCCACATAGGGGTAATTCTGATGTGGCTTTGAAATTCCTGCCTCAGGCTCCTTTCTTTGAACACTTGAGTTTCCACTGGTGGTATTGTTACAGGGGGTGGTTGAACCTGTCAATAGGGATGCCTAGCTGGAGGAAGAGGACCTTGGAGGGGTAGGGTTGCCTATAGCCTGGATGGGTGTCTCACCCTGCTTCTGCCTCCTGATCCATGCAGATGTAAACAGAAACCAACAGTTCCTGCCACCAGGATTCAGCTGTCATTAGTTTTCTTATGCTGCAGTGGACTTAAATCTCCTCAGTCCATGAGTCAATTTAAATCCTTCTTCTTCAAATATTGGGTTATAATGACGAGAGAAGTAACTTCTATAAAAAAAAATGGTGGGGAATGAAGTGGGGTTGTTGCTGTTCCCCTGAGATCCTTAACCATGTGGGTCTCAGGTGTTGTAGAATGAGTTTGTGAAAAGAATGCAGAGGACCTGGGAGGGGCAGGCAGGAGACTAGAACACCATAAACAGAGCTCAACAGTCCATTCTGGAGCGATCTCTGGAGACCAGGATGCTGATGCAGATGCAGTGAGAGCCAGGGCAGGATGCTTCAGAGGAGCACCAGGGCTTTATCAGTCATTCGTGTAACATTACACAAAAGTAGCCAGTGTTCCTTTCATATCCTGGAAGCTAAGTGGTACTGAACTCATGAGTAACAGTCTACTTTATCTGATGGAGGAAATTTCAAAACACTCAGTATATTGTTCAGGATTTGGCCTGGTTATCACTCCCTAAATTTATCCAGATTTTTTATTGAGAAAGATCAGGAAGATATGGAAAGTGTGCAGTTTTGTGGAAGAAGGAACGGGAAGCCAGTAGGTTGAAGTTTGTAGACAGAAATGTGCAATTAGAAAAGGGAATGAAAAGTTTGAATCTGGATAAAGCGGAGGGAAGGATGCATGGGAATAAAGTAGTCACAGTGGCTATGGAGATTTGTTTCATTAATGGAAAAGCCCACACATTTTTCTCAGCTAGCGGGAAAGGTGCCTGAGAGCAACACGCTACTCATTTGAAAGGAAATGCCTGGAAAGACAGAACCTTCAAGGTACCCTATTGAAAATGTCACCCTAGGAAAGAGCTTCCCCAGTTTCAGCTTTGAAGGCATACAGAGGCTGCTGAAGCTGTAGACTAAGGCAGACAGGCTACATCTCAACTTGAACTGGAAGCAGAACTTGTCATGTATTGGTTTTTTAATCATATATAGTTTAAGAGTTACAGATATTGGAGGCTTGTGTCAAGCTTTCCATAGTATAAGCCAGGAAAGGTGTAGCAGGATCAGGTGTCCCGACTAGAGCTACTGAGTGGGGGTGACGCACATTAAGCTAGGAAAATGAAGCATATACTTCAGTAGAGAATCCTGGATCTTGGATTTTGGAGATCTCTCATGTGTGGAATGTCTGCTTGCTGAGGAATGCCTTCGTAACCATGAAGAGCAATAGCGAGAAACAAGTTGCATATGCTAAAGGCTACAGTAGTCTTCATGTCAGAATGCAGGGCTATCTAATACTAACTGCAACCAAATGACTTACACATCCTCAACTGAGAGCCAAAGTCCATTTTCTCTCTTAAGTTGCTCGTTGTCCAGTATTTAGTTACAGTGATAATAAAAATAACTAATATATTTCCAAGTGGTAAATTCATCACTATCATTATAACAATAGTCATTCATCTTCGATTAAAGAAAAAGGCAAGTTTGATCATTTCCAAGTCAATATTTGTGCTTCCCCCCACCCAAACTATTGCTGCTCTATCCCCCAGGACATCTGTGTATTCCAACCATGAAAGTCAGTGTTGCATCTTTTTATGGTTTTGTTTTCTTTCTATATTCATTCTCTATTCCTTTGATTGTTGCCCCTGCTGTTGTTAACTTATAGCCTTGATTCTGCCCTTCCACTGAGATCATTCTATTCAAGTCATCAACAGGGCTGCATAAGCAGGTGATTTTACTGACATGGGTCTCATATCTCCATGGCTTTAGAGTAAACTCTGGTTTACTCTAAAGAGGTAACTCCCTGTGTTGTTCAAAAATGGAATCATCTCCAATCTCTTGCTTCAATTTCCTTCCTTAGAAATTCTTTCCATCTCAAGTCTTTCGCTCCTAATGAGACCCTAGGTGTTGGATTTATGCTCATATAAAACCTAGTTTACACCTGCCATCCAGCTCCTAATCTTCTGAAATGATTGTTCTACCAACTATTTTTTTTTTATTTTCTGCAGAGACACCACTGTGTCATGTGAATGGTAAAATGATCCATTGACAGTCAATACCTTAGGTCACTGTGAATAAGATTTCTTGAATAGCAATGCTTACCCTTCATTCTACTGCCTCTAAGGAATCCATCTACAAATGAAACAATGTATCAATTTACTGGCTTTCTGTTTTTCATATTGAGGATGGAGACATAGTGTTTATTGATAGAAAATGGGGTGTTCAACTCATGGAAGACAGAAGAAAGTAAAGGGCAAGGAAGGAACTGAACACAAGACAGAACATTTAAAGTCTTGCTATATTAACCTACTTCCTGAGCTAAGACATTTCCCCAATCTAATATTAAGAAGCTCCAAAAATAGTACAACCAATTGAAGACCCAGCAATCAAGCCATGAACTCTCAGGTCATGTTTTATATCCTAACCCTCCTCAGGTATCCTCTAGTGTAGACTTTTTACTGTTATGTTGGGAAAATAAACAGCAGATCTGGAAAGTTATATTCATGCATGTGCCCTGGTCATTTCCTCTTTGTTTTTCCATTGCCTTGTCCTTTTCATGAGAGATGCTGGGTTACATTGATTGTGTTGGGTGTCTTAGAGAAGCTAGTCTTTTCCTCATCCTTGTTGTCATCTCTGTGTATACATTTTAATAGCGTGACATGTCCTGAAATTGAACCTGCTTGAAACATAATCATTGATGTATTCAATATTGTGTCCTCAGCACTAAGACAGTGCCCAATATGCTTAAGGATTTCTATTGTTTCCTGGTCCTACCAATCTCTTGTGAGAAGAGTGACTGTCACATTAGCTGACCTGATAAGTTAATTTTTAAGCATCGAGATGGTTAAATTAATACTTGTTCTTGTTTTGTCACCTAACTACTCACAGGTGGTCTACAATGGGATAAGGAGTTCTATTGAGAACATTCCCCCTCGCAATGTCCCTTTCTTCCCTAGCAAGAACAACACATTGCAAAATTAGAATTTTGCCATAGCACGAAAATAATGAACCAATAAATGAGTCACAAGTGATTGCATGAGTAACTGCAGATGCTAAAATAGCTCTCATCGCTTTGACAGTGTCTCAGGGGCACACCTGAAGGTCATACCTTGGGGAGGGATAGCATATTGAAGGTCTCATGAGTGAACAGATGGGAGATTTGGGGGTAACAGATGCAAGGCCAAAATAGATCAAAAGTAAGAGGGTTAAATCCTCTTGGCTGCTGCTGGTTTCTAGGGTAGTTGCAATTCTATTCCCCTAATGCACAGCTTCTGTAAAATAACAGGGCACAAAACTGAGCTGCCCTCTTATTTTCCCACAGCACTCACTTCCAGCTTTCTGAAGACACCTCTGGATCATGTCCAGAGGCATTGGAAGCTGGAATTGTTTTCACCTTTCTTTCCCCTGCAACAGCTGGATGATTACTCTGTGTTGAAGGGGTTTACAGTGACCCTGATAATTGAAGCACAAAACAAACCATTAAAAGGTAAACTGATCTCATTACTCTAGGAAGCAAGAGGAAACTGTATCCTTTTCAGCTTTCCTTCTGCTGTCTGCTGTGTACCCAGGGCCACACTTTCCCAGCAAACATCAGGAGGGAAACAGATAAGTGTTGTGTGGTGCATTTCACTTCAGGAGGGTGGCCCACTGGTGAGTGGATGCTCCATCATTATTTGCCAACTGCAAATTGCTCATAAGAAACCCCACCATCTAGATGTGATGCTAGAAGAAAGGGGCTGGTTGTTTTCAGATCTAGGTTGTGGGCAGGGAAATCTGAGTAAAAGGCATTAGTATAAATGTCATGATTGGAGAGATGAAAGAAGGAGGTATTTCTCACAGACTGTTTTTGTTTGAATTTACTTTTTTAAGTAAAAAGACTTTATATTGTGGGGACAGGAAAAAAAGATAAAAATTTAAATGAGTTTTTGAATTATATATTTTTTTAAACACCATACCCACACTCAATCAATGATCTTTCCTGTGTCTGGGAAGCTGGTCTTGGATGTCGCTCATAGGGAAGACGAAAAGCATTAGGAATGTTGTGGGTTTTCAGTCAACCAATTGACCTGCAAGACCCAGTTATGAGACTTTAGAAAAAAAACAATTAGTGCATTAAATCACAAGGAAGAATCCTCAAAGTAAATATTATAATTTTTCATTGTAGAAGGGAGAAAATGAAAGGTTCAGAAACTGAGATTGCTTACATGTGCTCGTGAGCTCAGTATCCAGACCAAACTGATTTAACCCAAGTCCTTGGTGAGGCAGAAGAGAGAGAGAGTTATGAACAAGGACATTAAATGACCAACCCAGTGGTTTCTTGCCACTACCACATGCCAGTTCATTAATGTTGGGCAATTTATATAATCTTTCCCATGGCTTATTTCTCTCTTCTATAAAATAGAGATAATGAAACACCTACCCTGCAGAGTTTTCTGATTATTAAATATGGCAATATATGCAGTACACTAAGTCAGGGCCCTCATACAAAGAAAATACTTCATAGCTGGCAGTTTTTATGAATCCAACTACATTGCCACGATATCTGGAATCTCCTCTGCTACCAGAATATTCTCTCTGGATCTCATGCTGGAAAGTCTGAAGCAGGAGGTGGCTAGTAAGGAGATGCTGTTAGATTTCGCTGAGGGACATCGTCAAGCAAAGTAATAAGAAATGAATCAAAAGGATGCCATGCAAGGAAGCTTAGGCAGAAAGCTGGACAAATCCATGGTCTGCATTGGGAAGAGTATTGGGGGTGGATTTTAGAGCAACTGATGTGTTATTGGTTGGATCAAGATGTTGGCTGGTTTTTCCATTAATAAAGACACTAAAATGGTTGCAGAGAGGAACAATAGCACCCTGTCCATAGAGACTTGTCTAGGAGGGCATATATCCAAGGACTATCATTTTGTGGAAATGTTAATCAATAATCCTATCCCTAAATGAACTTATATTTTGTTATAAATAGGGAACAATTAGAATCTGGCATCCATCCACAGAAGAAATTGCTCTCAGAGTTAAGCACTAGGGAGAAAATACCCATGAGTCATAGAACTTACTTCATTCCATTTTTTTTTTTGTTGTTGTTCATGCAACCTATAGGCTCTGGGTTCTTATTTGGCAGGAAATGAACTTCACCATGAAGTTCTGAGGTGCCAGGTTACAAAGTCACCAATGCCACTGAATTAGCTTTGCTTTTGCCCTGCAAATTAAAGGCAGAATAAGGCCAGCATGTAAATGGGGCCAGATCATAGTCTGGTCAGAGTACTCCTTTAACGAAACCGCAGTTTTATCTCTGACTTCTTCGTGTAGTTGTGATCATGAATCAGTATCCCCATTTTCAACTAGAAAGTTAAAAATGATGCTGACGTGTAAGCAGGTTAAAGGAATATGGAAGGAAGCACGGGGCATTTGTTTGTTTCCATGTTTTGAGGTTCTTCATTGAATGCTTTAATAAAAACATCTGCTTATCAGGTTTTCCTGTGAGATGTTTGATTTCCACCTTTCGAGTTAATGTGTTTCGTTGTGATTTGTCCTTGATCAGTAAAGAATTCTACAGAAGTCATCACAGCGTGGTCCACAGAGCTGCAAAGTAGTGTGTGATCTCCTGAAGAACAGGAGGCTAAATGGACATTACCCAACCAGACACCGGTGCCATGCTCAGGGGTTCATTTCATCACCAGTATTTATTGAACCTTTCAAAAAAGCCAGGCACTGTTCCTTGCACTGGGGCGCAGGTCCCTGCTCTCAGGAAACATGGATCTTTGAGGGAAAATAGCCTTGCCTGAGAATGCAGACCGCAGTCCCCCTGGGCTTGGGGAATGTTGGGGACTTCTCATAAGAGCAACGATATTATTAAACTTCATGAGTGAGGGTACATGGTTTGGAATTATATCTCAATAGTCTAGCTGTTTAATATCACTTTCTTGCTAAGCAGTCCTGGGTAGTTCAATTTAATCCTTTGGATTTCAGAACTCACATCTATTGAAATCATATCGCCCTGTTCATCGGAAATGGTTACAGGGATTGAAGCTATAGTAATAACCGGGCGTGTTATAAGCACTACCGGGCATATCACATGCCTTACAGGTACCAATATTATTAAAATGATGAAGCCTCAAGCAATATATTTGAACACTCTGACCTCATGTGTCCTCACCTGGGAAAGGGGAATGAGAGATGACACTTCCTGCAGGACACGCTAAACTGTGCTTTCTGTAAAGTTCGCGGTACAGCGTAAGAACTTGTCGTGAAAATTTTCCTGATACACCAACATGCCCTGTTTGAGCTCACAGCCTCGAGAAGTGATGGTGACTTCTCCTTCAGACTCAGTAACGTTTTTTGTTAAGTGCCCTCCCTGCCTCCCCCCCACCCCGGGTGTGATAGCTGTCTAAATCTGTAAGAGGGAGAGAAAAGAGCAGGAAGAGAGCCCGCGAGTGACAACATGGTGTCCGTGAGAAGGGCTAGGTGAACCACTCCCACAAGAGCTCACTGTAGATTATCCCGTGATATGAAAGCTCCTATGATGGATAGAGAACCTGGGACTTCACCTATGGGAAACTCATTCATGGAGAGAAAGTTCAGTCAGGTACTTCAGCTGACTGCCTCAACCTCTCCAGTCAGCTATGCTGGATATTGTGAGCACCTGATTCGATCACCTTTCTGTCTCTATTTGCTCTTCTACTTGAAAACCTCATCCCCTGAGGGCCACTGTGCTCTGTCCAGGAAGCTCTCCATCAGTAACTCCAAATGTCTACTGCAGCGGGGCTTCCCCATTCAGTTTTTAGTTACCGACAATGTTTTTCTGCTTGTCTACCTATGTCTGTCTGTCTGTCTATCTAAATATCTGTCTATCTATCTATGATCTACCTACCTATCATCTATCATTTACCTGTCTATAATTTATTACTTATTCTTTTTCCTTTGACTTGATATATACTTAATAAACTCATCCAAAACTGAAAGTATGACTATCATAGATTATTCCCTGATTCTCTGGGCTGTCCACAGTAGAGTTCAATAAAGTGTAAATCTTTTTCTAAGCATTAAATGAAGTACAAAATGTCTTGAAATAAATCTCCAGAGTCAATGCTCATAGCCTCCTCTTCAGACATCACAAAGTTTAGGGGAAGATTTTTTTAAAAATCTACACACCAGAAAGCTCTTTGAAAAAAAATCTACTTCTAGGGTATCATTAAAGATATATATTTGATGAACACATAAACAATTCACAGATACAGATCCAAACAAACTGTATTTCCCTTGCGGTAAAGTGTTATCCAAAAATCTAATAGGAAAAGAATTGCTACAGACATTCAGAACATGTCCAGTCAGCAAGCCGTGAGTTCCAATAATAATAATAAAGAAATTCCATTTGAGGGAGAAAATGTAGCTTTCTGTTAGAGAACAGAAAGAGCCATTTTGACATATATACCTGTTTCTACAAAAATGCAATATCAAGTAACTCCCGCTTCCATTTCCAAGAAAGCAAAAGAGGCCCTGTTAGCAGATAACGTTTACGAGCTGGAGATTTTTCATTAAGGAGATCCTGTTACGGCGGACCCACAGGGGCCATTGCCTGCTCAAGCAGACCCAGCTCAGGTCTCAGGGTTGCTGGCCCAGAGGACCTGTTGAACACCAGCACTGTTGCTCTGGTTACTGAGTGCTGATTTGGGTCCCTTTGTTCATCACTTCTTACATATACCTGTCTGCACCCATCAATCTGCATCTCTCCCCTCCTTGTCTGGGACTTTTCTGTTGTTCTCTCTCTACTATTACTTGCTTGCTTCTCCCTTCGACGTACTATCTGGAGGATCTCCTTCTTCACAGGGATATTTTATTTTGTCTCTGATATACTGTCAGCATGTCTGACTGTGGCTTTTCTTCTCTGTTACTGAAGGTTCCACTGGTTCTCTGTGGAAGGGTTTTTTACCTTCTCTTTGGCTTGTGCATTCCTTTCTTCCCAATATGCTCTGCCTGTGTTTTTCCCCTCTCTTTGCTTCTCTCCAGGTCTTCTCCTTGGTTGACTCAGCTTCTATTTCAATTTATTATCTTCCCCTTTCTGTCTCTATTCACTGTCTCATTTCTTCTTACTTTTTATTTTGTCTTTGTTGTAAACTCTTCACTCTTTCCAGTCTCTTTCTATGTCCTTTCCCTTTCTCATTATACAGCTTACTCCATGTTGCATTTGGCATATTTCTGGTTCTTTATGTTTCTAGAAGCTTTGCCACATCTCCCTGTAAGTTTTATAAAAATCTCTCTCTGTGTGTGTGTGTGTGTGTGTGTCTGTCTGTCTGTCTCTGTGTGTGTGTGTGTTTGTCTGTCTGTCTGTATCTCTCTCTCTCACACACACGCACTCGCATGAACACCCCCCAACACACACTCTGCCCCCACACACATGCAGGTAGGCACGTGCATGTGCATGCATGCATACATGAATGTATACAAGCTCTTGCCTACATGCACACACACACACTTTCCTTCACTGCCTCTTGACCTGTTACACATATGCACAGAACAGGCTGCAGATTTGAAGGGGTTTCTTTAGTTTATGGTGCCTTGGTGAAATCATAGACACATAATTTACTCTAGCAGAGATCCTCTGGTTTAGCTGACATAGCACTGGTACACAGCTGTGCCCTGCCACTGCCACACCTGTTTCCAAGGCTCCTAGGCACAACATACTGAAGGAACCCTCTATCCATTGGAGCTATTTACTGTCCCTGATACTGCTCCACAGGTTCTTAGTGAAACTCAACTCAGAAGGTTTCAGAACAGGTAGGGCTGGGTAAAGCCAGGATGAAGGAATTAAAGAAAAGTAAGAAGTATTAACTTTAATACAAATTGGGACAAATATTTACTCCAAGAAAGTTAAGCTGCCCCTGAGCTGGGGCTCTCTGGCAGCTGGAAAATGCAGACTGAAGCCAGGAGGCCCTGTGTTGGACCAGGTGTAACTCTATCTTAATCAGTCCCTCTGACCTTCTGTCAGGCAGGCCGCATTGGTGGTAGAAGAGGTTAGGGCATGAGCCTCAAGAGACTGAACTAGAGCCTTCCTTTGACTCCCTTTCTAAGCCATTAAAGCCTGAACAATTCTCTGGATGAATTCTAAGTGTGAGTTTGGTTAGCTTTAGAATAAGACTCAGATTCCAGCCCTTTTACTGAGCCGCCTCTGGGCATGAGGAGAGATGCTCATATGTAACCCTGTGGGGCCATCCTACCACAGCTTGCATTGTAGAGCATCTTCTCTGACAGGTGCTGCTCCCTCCATCATCAAATCTCAGTTTTAATATCGCCTCTCATGCCGAGAGAGCCTAACAGAATAGATTGCTTCGCTCTTTAATCTCCATCACAGCATTCCGTTTATTATTGCTTTAGCACTTTGCCAATTTGTAATTATATATTTATGCATTTGCTTACTTATTTATGACTCCTCTGCCCTCAGTAGACTTTGAGCTTTTTGTAAGAGGAAACCATATCTGCTAAATCTCCTCCGCTACCCAGTGCCTGTGGTGCTGATGTGGAAACTGAGGCATAGAACTAGGACATGTCTCAGTCTGTTCCAGTATCCAAATTTCACTTCTCTCTGCCTGATGTTTGCCATTCTGGTTCCATAACAGGAATAAACGAGGTATTGTATATGCCAGGGGCTGTGCACGTTGTGATAGACTAGACTTTCACTAGCTCTCAACCACAACCGAACCAGGAGTGTTAATTTTTATCTCTGTGGATATGAAATGGGCCAATTAAATAAATCTAATCCCAGGGACCATGAGTGGAAAGACTCTTCTTGACTGCCCAGGTGAGCACAGAGGAACTCTGACTTTTGAACTTTCTGAGTCCCAGATGAACTTGCTTCATGCCGTACACTGCAGCTAAAAGAGATCTTGTAATTCTGAGAAAGTGACTTCTACACCTACACTTCTGTTAAACACCTACATTTAGATGTGATTACCAAAAAGATTATTTTGACTTTCATCCTTGAGGTGGTTATAATTACTTGATACTGAAAGTTTAAGTTTATCATACCTCTTGGGGACTTTAACTCAGTTCTCGCTGATGTCTGTCTTCACCCCCTCTGCCTCTCTGTTTCTGTTACTGTAGCCCCTTGTGTCTTTTATAAAGCGTAACTCAGTCTGGTGGATTATGGGCACTTCCAAGTTTTACTCAATATTTGCCAAAAAAAGAAAGTCATCAACCACTGTGTTCCAGAAGCTAGGCTCTTAATTATGGTATATTAAGTACTGCTATATTTGAAATATTAAGGATGAGACAGTATTTTTAGACACAGTTAGTATTATCACTGCTATTTACCAATTGTCAAATAATTTGTTGTATCTCCTAAGACGTGTAGTAGTCCCCACAATATATGTATTGCTAATCCTGCTATAGAAATAGAAATGTAAGAGTTAGTGGGGACATGCATGAGCTTTACAAGGATTTAACATCTGCATAAAAAGAGATGGGACTTAAGATGTGTCCACACCAGGCCAAGACTGCTACAGAAGTGTTGTCAGCAAGAACAAGCCTACCATGTTTATATAAAAATATGCTGAATTAGATTTTCGATTACTCTGACAGAATACTTGAGTTAACAACTTAAAGGAATGAGGTTGCCCCGTTCTTGCAAGAATGTGATGAACCAGAACATCATGACTATAAAAGAATGTGTGCAAATACCGAGCAAAGTTCTTCACCTTGTGGTATACAGGAAGTAGTTGTAGGGGTGGGGGTGGTATACAGGAAGTAGGTGTAGGGGTGGGGGTGGAGAGAGGACAAGTTACCTTATAAAGGTATGCTTGTATTGTTTTACATCCTCTAACCAGGCCTTTCCTCTCACTGCATCCTAGGAATGCAATCTAATTGTGTGTACCTTTATTGGTCCAATAACCTTACAACATTGAATCTACATTCCAGGCAGCAAGACTTTGCCACGAGTGTTTTGAGGAGAACTTCATATCCAAACCACAATATAGATGATGGTTGAAAACATGCTGGGATGGTACTGCAGACAGTGGGGGGTGTGTGACCTACATGCACTACAGTCTCCAATTTTATAGTTAGTTTGGAATTACCTTGCACACTGTTAGGCTGAAATGCAGAATATAATCCTCACCTCTGAGCGTTTGTCATAGAGATCAGAATACTACCTGACTTGCCTTTCAGCTGTCTGTCTAAGTCAAATGCAGAAGTATTCTGTGGATAACTAGTTGAGAATGGGGTTTAATGTGTGTAGCAGATGAGACATAGGCTTGGCTTTACCGAGCTGGGTGACATTGGGTCAGCTGTATTCTTTTTTCAAAAGCAGGCCACACATGTACTTTTCCATTTCTACTACATGATACAATTCCCACGATTTCTCCAACTGTTCTTTAACTTTATTTTTTTTTTTATGTGCATTGGTGTGAAGGTGTCAAATCCCTTTCAGACAGTTGTGAGCTGCCATGTGGGTGCTGGGAATTGAACCCGGGTCCTCTGGAAGAGCAGTCAATGCTCTTAACCGCTGAGCCATCTCTCCAGCCCCATGAAAGAATTTTAAACAAAGGATTTATGAAATATATTATCAGTAAACATTTTACTTATACCTCTAGTTTATATGCCCGTATACACCTGGGGTCAATTAACTATTTCTCCAGTGAAAACATTTGAAAGGGCCTGGCTTAAACTGTCGACATATACTTCTCAAAATTCTTGGACTTCTAAGACTAAGGTGCTAACAGATCCCGTATCTGGTGAGGTCGCATTTCCTGGCTTATATGCTGTCTTCGCCCAGGAGAAGGAGGGTGCAGTGAGGAAGAGAGAGAATGAGAGAATAAGTATGATTTTTTTTTTAATGCAACAGAGTATNTTTTTTTTTTTTTTTTTTTTGGTCTTTTTATTTTTTTTTTCTGAAGCTGAGGACCGAACCCAGGGCCTTACGCAAGTGCTCTACCACTGAGCTAAATCCCCAATCCCCCAACTGTTCTTCTTATTCCAAGTACTAAGTGTACCTTTATGCTCAATCCTTGTACAAAAATCCTGCAATGTACATATTACTATGACACACTATATATTTGAAAATTGAGGCTTGGATAATATCAAATCATTCAAGGTCACATAACCAGAACCAAATTATAGCCCAGATGTGTTGCCTAGGGAGACTATTTCTTTTCCTTGGAATTCTTTAAGGCAACACTTTTTCCCTCCTGTTCCTGATGCCTTTCTGTAAGAAAACACAAATTGGTTCTGAGATGTCCCAACAGGAACTTTGGTCTCTGATCAAGGTGAACGCTAAAGACCTCAGTTCAAATCTGGGTTTTGCTACTATAACAATGTGAAACTTCCAGAAATCTTGGATTCTCTGAATTTAGATTCCATTGAGCATTTTATTGAACAATGACTATAAGAGTGTCTCCATTCGGTCATTACAAGGGATCCCTGGAAAGGGTTTTTCATTACAATTTTGTAAGTCAAATAAAATGAGAATAACTAGATGGCAGAAATGAAAGAAAAGAACTCTGCCTTTCAGTACTGCCATTTCTGCTATGAAATAATATAGAGGAATGTATTTTACAAACGGAGATGGAAGGTAGACATTTCTGTTACACAGAAAATGCAATTCAAAGAGTGGATGCTTGTGACCTTAATTTGACTATTCAATATCTTAACCAGAATTTAGCATCATGATGCATCCCAGCTTATTCAAGTCATGAGCCCATGGATGTGTGTAGGTGTGGACTCTAGGGATGCCATTTTGATGGACATAGCATTGGCTTCTATTACCTGGTCTATGAGCCATCAGTCCATTTGAACCACCAATCAGAGACAACGGATGTCAGAGCAGGAAACACTAATCCTACTTTACTATCTCCAGCACAAGAATGGATCAAGGCAAATAGGCATTTCATGAAGCTCTCTAGAATTCCATGTTGTCACATACATAGGCATGGGTAATCAATGAATCTTTCAAGAGGTTTCTTTCCTCACAGATTTCCAGCCTGGCTCTTGGTTTCCTATCACTTCTTTTAGGCTTGATTAATATTATATAGAATTGGGAATTTTCACTTGTTCTTAAAAGGGAGGAGTCAGTGTCTTTATTACCACTTAAGAAATAGACAGTTGCATGTACCTCCATATGAATGGTGACTGGGGATGTAAAGAGATGAAATCTATGTGAAATTAGAAGGGAGGCAGGAACTAAAGCAGTGATTGATGAAGTATTCTGTTCAGGTTGAATTGCTGAGTCCTGGAATCAAAGGATGTCTAGAGAAGCTAATGCTTTCTTTCTAGGCATCCTAGGGGAAGGGGGAATGCGGACAGAGTCCACAGTTGGCAGAAACCATAGTAATAATAATAATAATAATAATAATAATAATAATAATAATAATAATAATAATAATAAACATATATTGAGTACTTACTATGTTCTATGCTATGTGTATAATGTGACTATCTCCTAATACTCATAAAAAGCCTTATGTAATAGGTACAGTCATTATCGCCCCTTAGAGATGGTGGAACCATCCACAGTTCAGAGAGATTAAAGAGTTTCTTCAGGTGGCACTACTGGCAAGTGATGGAACCACATTAAATCCTAGAATATTTTCAACCAGTACTCCTCCCCTGATCAACACACTCTAATGCATCCCGTGTGGGAGCCAGAGGAGCTTTCTAATTGGGGCCATTAGCTGAGTCTATCATTCTGGAAGATAGATGGAGGAAATCTCAGAGACCCAATAAAAGTAGATTCCTTTGGGGCTAAGAAGTAGTCTCTTGCACTGATGAAAGTCTAAATTCAGAAGTTCCCACAGGGCTTAGCATGGATAACAGAAGCAGACTAGGAAGATGGAGGACTCAATTTGAATCCCAGCTTCTTTTGCTGGCTGGGGGACTATGAGCCAATCACTTGATATCTCAGAGCCCAAGCTTTCTGATCTCTAAAATGAGGATGCTAATATCTATCTTTGAACAAAGTACCTGGCCCATTATTGTTGATTAATATTTGCTGACACTCTTCTCTCTTTCTGAGAGCCTGGATCCTTTCACAAGCCAAGACAGATTCTTGAGTCTGACCTCCACTTCCCATTTTTCAAAAAGCTTGTCTTCAGTTATACACTTACACAAACAATATGTCAATGATACACTCCAAGCTGAGGTTCCTTATTTGGGATTGGGATAATATCAGTGATTTTATCCTACTAAGAAGGAACTTTTCTTAGCAGATGGGAGGTCATATGACCAGCTTTTCTATCCTTTTAATTTCTGTGCTTTTGTTATAAACGACATTTTCCAACATCACATGTATATGGAAGGTAGTTGAAAAAGCTTCCGGTCAAACACTATGAGTTACTGTATTTGTGATTTCTTATCTTTTTCACTAATCAATATACTTTTGCTTTGTTCATTTTCACCAGGACACCCATCTCTTCTTTCTATACTGCCCTCTGGAGACACCTGTCTTAGACACTAGGTAGTTGTGGTATCTTCATCATGAAGTAGTTTAGTCATCTTGCCTCTCAGAACAGTAAACAAGTACCTATGATGTAAATGACTCAAAACTTTACCATTTCTGTGATTTAATTGTCAAACGGACCATTGTGTATTCAATGATAGGATCACAGCATACAACCAGATTGAACAGAGTCTGTCTATTGACAGGCTGAATTCATTTTTTTCATAAAGACTGGCAAGGCAGACAAGATAGAAACAGACCTAAAACAATTGATCTCTATCCCCAAGCCTAAGTTGGTCATCACTATTATGTCCATATCCGTAATGTGTATCGTCAGCACATAAGGGTCATCTGGTGGCTTTGAAAAGTCCCAAGCCTCTTCCCAGACCTGTGAATTGAAATCTTTAAGTCTATATCTCAGGCATCAACTTAATTTATTTAACTCCTGTGCAGTCAAGATTGAGAAATTATAATTTATTACGAAAACCTTTATAATTTAGTGGTAAAAAACACATATCTTAAAACCTACGGTACACTCCTTCTTTGCAGAGTCGTAATTAAATTCTCGGCAGACTGAAACTTCCCAAGGAGGTAGTTTCCACTGGTTTCACCTCTGAATTCTTACACATTGTGAACTGGTGGATGCGTGATATGTGAGCTCACCTACAACAGCCCAGCAGACTCCTTTGGCATGCTTGTGCTAAAAGAGCTGAAAGGGAAAGACCACATTAAACTAAAGGGTCTTGCTGCCTCCTCTTACCTCCCTAAGCTTATAAATAATGGATAATTGAGAGCACTACCATTACATGCATAAAGCACTTGGCATTCGCCTCTAAGGCAGCGCTTTCTATCTAATCTGAGGTCCAGTTCAGCATAGAGTCTGTTTGTTGGTAAGGCCAAGTCTTTCTGAAGAGCTCTTCAATGCCTCCACACATTCAATGGAATAAAGGAAATAATTCAACTCTGGGATCAATCTCAGTATTTGTTTCTAAAAGGCCAAAAGAGCAGGAGCAACATGCCTGGAGTTTCCCTTTCACTTCAGAGCATGATACCATGGGCAACCTCTCTTTGAAGAGCACAGTTCCTCAAAGGCCCATGTGAAATTGAGTCCCTGAGGAATCTTTTTGTCTTTTTCCCTTTATAGCAATTGTTACAACCATGAAAGTCTGCTTTCTATTTATTACATGTGTTTAATTGTTCTCTGCTCTTCTGATATTCAAACTTTGCATAGGAGGTACCACATCTATTCTGCATCCTTCAGACTTAACATAGCGCATGGAAACCAACAGGCACTCAGTAAGTTTGGTGGGATAAAGGCTAAAAGTGCAACCACTAAAGTAAAAACAGTTTTGCACAACTAAGGAAAAGTTTTACCATATATGTATGTATATGTATATATATATATATTCATCTCTCTGGGTCTTACCTTCATTTGTAAAAGAACCAATTTTAAGTGAGAATCTTCTAAGTGCAATAAGTGCAAGACTTTTCAAGGTATTTGTCCAAAGAGAACTAATCTCACCAAATGAATGAAGGCTGCAAGATCTGTTTTAAAAGAAGATTAAGACTGTGGTGCACTCTGTCCTTAATATGGTCACGATCCCACCATACATATACACGAGGCACTTGGTAAAAGTCATGAGCCAGATGACACAGAACAGAAGAGACATAAATGTCTTCTCACAGGTTATATGTTACTAGGGTGAGACAGACAATACACAACATAAATAAATACAGAGGATGCACGGTGATGATAAGTACTAAGGAGAGAAACAGAGCAAAGACAGTGTTGCAGATGATGGGAAGAGATCAAGGGAATGTCACCATTTCTTGTCATTTCGGGAGAATCCCAAGGGAGATTCTTGTGGCCTGTGTGGTTCTTTATTTGGCAAACTGCTGTTGAAGAATTGGTATGAACTTTATGGTGGGACACGGCTGGTCACAGGCTTTCCTTTGGTGTCAAGGCACAAGATTGTTCTGACGAACATTGATTTGCAGAGGCAGCTAGGAGTGTTCAGCGGTACAGCACTTGGGAGGCACAGCATCCATGAGAATCAGCTGCAACCCCACCAAAGGGGGAAACTGGGCAAAAAATGTAAAGTACTACCATGTTGCATTCATGGGATATGAATCCCTTTGTGATAAAAAAATTTATGGAATTGTGTGGTAGGTGGATATGCAACCTTACTCACTCTCACTGTTTCTAATTGTATTTGATAATCTAATTTTTTGTGTGTAATACCGTTAACAGTAAAAAAGACCACTCGTTGAAACTTGGCTACAGACTCATGATTTCATTAATGCTTAGTTTACTCAGCATTAGTAAATCTGGATTTTGGATAAATTCCTCCCTTTCAAAAGGGCTTTCTAGACATATCTATCACTCCCTTATATCACTCCCCTATTTCTTAATGAAAATGTGTCTTAGAATAAGTAAGTGTATTTCTTACAAGGTAATGTAAAGTTGAAAGAAATTAGCTGCTGAAGGAGAGTGACCACCTCACCTCAGGGTCAGCATTCACTACACTAAGGATAAAAACAGACCCAAATGGGGGAGGACCTGGTTGAGGTGCAGAAAGAAGTCTTTGAAACCACAAGTTGTCCCAGTCAAATTAGTGTACTTTAATAAGAAACTTGCCTGTTTTATAGAAATGTTTGCAAAATCACAACCCTGTAAAATGCCATGTCGTATTCCTTGTGAGTTTGGAAAATGTCATGAAGTAAGCTGTGCCAGTAGGGAGCTTAATGCTTCCAATAAAAGTCTCTCCTGGAGAGGGGAGCACACATTTACAATTGCAGAGGAAGCACAGGTCACAAAGTATAAAACAGCTGGTTGAGAGCCAGAAGCAGAAGACCCCAAAATACTCACAGCAGTTGTCAACATTCATGGGTAGAGTCCAGAACTGGCCTCATTACCAAGGCATGCTCTCATCCTGGTGACTCCAGGGGCTCTGGGTTCCCTCTCCCTGGGTGCTGGGATAATTGTGACAAACACCCGAGGTTTCAGTGGAAAAGGTTAGTGATTTTTGACAACTGAAGGACCTCATAACATTTTTTTCCTTCAGACAAGTTTTCCTCCCTTCGTGTTTTTAGCTTTTTTTGAGCTTGAATTACAATGTAAACCAATTTAAAGTATTTTAAAATATGATTAAAGCAATGCAGCTCCTTCTTCAGTCTGTAAATAACAACTGGTAACTTTTCAGGGCAGAGTTAATTTTATGTGTTTTTTCCCCCATGTGTTTGTTTGTGTAAAAATACGATAGGGTAAAGTCTGTGTGTTGGTGTATAAACACACCATTCTATATGTTGATTCACTAGCGAGCAAGGCATTTTTCCATTTAGTATATATGTATGTGTGTGTGCGCACACACGCACACTCATATGCATGTGTGCACATACATTCCACATTCACAAGTCACAGAATGCTTATAGATGACTTGGGGGAGGAGTGGTTCTCTTCTACCATGTGAATTCCAGGGATCAAAGGCAATCAGATTTGGTGCACTTGTTTTTGCCTCCTAATCCATCTCATAAATCCTGATTATTGTGTGTTACAAAAAGTCCCATACTATCAGAAAGTCTTAAAATGGAAAATTTCAAGACTACATAATACTTGGTCTATTAAAAGTGTCATAACTTTTAATTCTACAGTACATAGAAATTCTGTGATTCACCTTACAATGCAACTGTTCCTATGTATACAAGAATGTGCATAGTCACTTCTACATTATTTTTTCCTTTATTCATTCTTTTCCCATACAATGTATCCTAATTATAGTTTCCCCTCTCTCTACTCATCCCAATGACTACCCACCTCTCCTATCTTCCAGATCTATATCCTTGCTTTCTCTAATTATAAAAGAACTGGTTTCTAAGAGATAAAAACCAAACATGACAAAATTAAATATAGTGAGATGAAGAAAAAAACTATCAGATCAAAGTTGGACAAACAGAACAGAAAGCAAAGAGTCAGAGACCCAATCAATCTTGTAGTCAGGAACTCATAAATACACTAATCTAATAGCTATACTATATATACAGAGGACCTGGTGCAGGCTCTTGTAGGTCCTGTGTTTGTTGCTTCAGTCTCTCTGAGCTCATATGCATCTTGCTTAATTGATCCAGAGGGTCTTTTTCTCCTGGCACCCTCCAGCTGTCTCTTATACTATTTCTGCCTTCTCGTCTGTGGAATTCCCTGAGGAGAGGGATTTGAACGAAACCTCCCATTTAGACTGTATCCAAAAAACGTATGACAGTAAGTCTGTATCTGTCCTCTCTGCTGTTGAAGGAAGCCTCTCTGATGATGTCTAGATAAGGCTCTAATCTATGAATATAATATAGTAGCATTAGAAATCATTTTATTGATACTTTTTAAAGACCAGTAATGTTCAGTTCTTGGTGGCTCAATCAGTATGGGTTCCTTTTCATGGAGTGAGCCTTAAGTCAAATCAGACATTGGTTGGCTAATCCCACAAATTCTGTACTGCTGTTGCCCTAGCATAGTTTACATGCCTGACACATTATAAGTGAAAGGCTTTGTGAATGGGTTGGTGTCCATGTTTCTCTTTCAGTGCCTGCAGAGTTCCTTTCCATACCAGAGAAACTAGAATGTCTCTAGCAGACATCAGTTCAACTTCAACATGTTCCGTCAGTTATATGGGTATTTTCCTCAGCAATGGGGTCCTGCTGTTAATTTACAGAGAACAACACTTTGTCATAGAACAGTCTTGTTTGGAGTTTTTCATGTGACCCAGTCCTGCCACTGGAAGCCTCATCTGACTCCAAGAGCTGTCCAGTTGAGTCTCTGTATCCCTCATTACTAGGAGTCCTTCATACATTCCAGAAAGTTTCCACTGCACTAGGTTTCAATACAATCTCCCAAATGTTCCCCAGTTCCAGTCATCTTTCCTTTAACTCTCTTGCTCCATCACATCTCTACTTATATCTGATCCCCCAGTTTCCTTCTCCATCCTTGACTACCTGTAAAATCTATTCTATAACTCACCCCCATGTAGATAAATTTTCCTCCTTAGACCCCTCCTCTTTACTTAACCTCTCTGGGTATACAAATTGTAGCTTGCTTATTTACTTAATGGATAATGTCCACTTATAAGCAAATACATACCATATATGTTTTTCTGTGGCTGGATTAATTCACTCACAATGATTATTTCCAGTTCCATCTATTTGCCTGCAAGTTTCATGGTGTCATTTTTTTTAAAATGCTGAGTAATTCTCCATTGTGTAAATGCACCACATTTTCTTTATCCAGTTTGAGGAACATCTATGTTGTTTCCAGTTTCTGGCTATTATGAACATAACAGCAATAAACATGGTTAAGCAAGCATCCTTGTGATAGGATAGATTGTCCTTTAGATACATGCCCAAGAATAATGTAGTTGGATCTTGAGAGAGAACTATTTCCAACTCTTTGAAGAAGCATCATATTGGTTTCCAAAGTGACTCTAAAAGTCTGTACTCCCACAGCAATGGAGGAGTGTCCCCCTTGCTCCATGTCCTTGCCAGCATGAACTATTGTTTGTCTTGTTGATTTAACCATCCTGAAAAGTGTTATATGGAATCTCAAAGTAATTTTGATTTGCATTTTCATGATGGCTAAGGATGTTGAACATCTTAAAAATGTGTTTCAGCCATTTGAAATTTCTTTATTGAGAATTCTCTGTTTAGATATGTACCCCATTTTTAATTGGATTTTTGATTTTTGATCTTTAGTTTTTGAGTTCCTTATATATTTTGTATATTGGTTCTCTCTTAGATGTAAAGTTAGTAAAAGTCATTTCCCATTTTGTAGGCTGCTGCTTTGTCTAAATGACACTATACTTTGCCTTACAGGAACTTTTCAGTCTCATGAAGTACTGTTAATTGTCGATATTAGTGCCAGTGCTATTGATGTACTTTTCATAAAGTTGTCTCCTGTGCCAATGTGTTTAAGGTTATTCCCCACTTTCTCTTCTATCAGGTTCAGTGTGTCAGGTATAATGTTGAAGTCTTTGTTCCACTTGAACTTGAGTTTCATGTAAGATGTAAATATGAACCTATTTGCATTTTTCTACATCCAGTTTAACAAGCACCAGTAGTTGAAGATGCTATCTTGTTTTTAGTGTATATTTCTGTCTCCTTTATCAAAAATTAGGTGTCCATAAATGTAAGGATTTGTGTCTGGGTCCATAATTTGATTCCCTTGACCAAACTGTCTATTTTTATGTCAATACCATATGGTTTTTTTTTTTTTTTTTTTTTTTTTTGCTATTGCTCTGTAGTACCACTTCAATTGGAATATAGTGGAGCCTCCAGCAGTTCTTTTTTGTTTAGGATTGTTTTAACTATTCTGAGTTTTTTTATTTCTTTATATGAAGTTAATATCCCAGACTTTTCCACGAAGCAGGAAATTTCAAAGAACAGTTCTGCCTATATTAGCAGTTTGTCAGTCACTTTCTTCTGTGTCCTACAAAATGTCTGGTGCACTCTTTCATGAAGCAGCAACCCTGAATGATGATCTCACCATTAGATAAATTCAGCAGTCATTTCTCTATGGATCCTGTATGTTCAGTTCATACAGCATACCATCAAGCAGTCCAGGCAAGAGCAGTTTCTTGGAAACTCCGTGAGGAGCCTCTTCGGTGCCCATTTTCCTCTTGAAGTAGATTGGTGCTGCTGGGAGCTGATGTTTCTCACTGCATGAAAAGTCCTAAGTCCTTAAAACATTTTAAATGCCATATTCTTTGAAGAAGGTCTTTGAGAGGTTTGAAGAATCCCTATCCATCTGAAATGTATCTTTGTACATCTAGAAACCCTAACTCTTCTGAGTACAAACTTGACTATTATAGATGACTATCAACCTGCATTTCTTAAATATACATTACATTTTAAATGAGCTGCATAAACACAATACCTTAATCAAGAGCAGAAATATACATATAACAAAATTGACCTTAAATTTATATCAACAAACCAAGGTCCATACCAATGTAAATCTCTATAGCATATTCCCCTTTAAATGTAAACAAACATTTATAAACAATATTTGGGAATTTGGGCATAGTTATTTCCAAACTGCTTCCTGCTTTTTGTTGGACAAATTATTTTGGTGGTTGTTCATGGCTACCTTTCAGGGAGTCTTGGTCCATCAAACCCATTAGTCTGAAATTAATCCACAAGTTCTCATTATCTGTGAAAACAAAAGAAGAACCTCTTTTCCAAAGCAACATATCTTCAGACGCATATTTTGAAATCAAGATAACTTTAAAGTATATATGTTTGTTTTAGCTTACAAATCCCCAGAATCAAATGTCTCTCTGCAGTCAAAAAATTCAAAGAAACACAATAGTATAAGTAATTCAGACTCTCTGTGTATATTCCATCTTTAGGTGTCTTATTTTTTCTTTACTCCTTTTAATCAATGACTGTCGCTACTCTGTTTCTTTAAAGACTTTACCTTTTTTTTTAAAAAAAAAAACCATTTACTTTTTTGAATAACTCTCTATATTCTTTTTCTTCTCTTTCCCAACACTGACCCATTTAGAGGTCTTTTTCATCTGGATTTGTCTTTATTGCATATCTGTAATTATTTTCTGACCAGAAGCGCTTCTTAAAATGCCAAGCATTCTTATTAATTTTGCTTTTTCTTTTCGGCTCTGCCCAGTCCAACATGGAGGGGTGGAGGTCTGCTTAGTGTGAGCTGTGCTCACAGCCCCAGATTGCAGGCACACAGTGGGTCTATGTTGCCATTAAGCAATTTGTAGCACTCTGCCCACAGAACCCATTTAAATGCTCCATAGCCGGACCCTATCAGAGTTCATGTTGGCACAATTAACCCAGGAAGCTGCAATTTCAAAACCACGTGGCTTTTTTCTGCTACCACTGAATCAGGAAGGCTCTATCAACGTAGCTGCAGCATGCCACCAATAAGCAGAGCTCATCTGAAAAGAAGTGCAGCTAAACTTTGCTTTTTTAGTGTTTAAAATTCCTTTCCAAGTACTCCCAGGTTTTACATAGATTTAGACCACTACATTGCCATGCCAATCTGTAGTAAGAAACTGCTTGCTTTTGTTCCCAGCTGCTCAGCCCCAAAGTAATCACACAGAAACTGTGTTATTTAAATCACTGCTTGGCCAATTACTTAAGCGTATTGCAAGCTAGCTCTTACATCTAGAATTTTATCACGAGGCTCATGGCCTACTGGCAAGTTTTCAGAGTGTCTGTCTCTGGTGACAGCTCCATGACTTCTCTTCTGACTCCACCTTTTTTTTTCTCTCTGCATTCAGTTTAGTTTTCTTTGCCTACCTTTTGTTCTATTAAGCCACTGGCCTAAACAGATTCTTTATTAACCAATGGTATTCACAGCATACAGAGGAAAATACCACATCACCTGTGTTTCTTTTAAAACTTGGGTCCCCTTTGATTCAGTGCATAAATATTAAGAAGTAAAATGTCACCTTGGTGGGTATTTCCATTAATGAGTATATAATATCTTTCTTCATCTCTTTGATTAGTCTTTAAGTCTATTTTGTTAGCTATTAAAATGCTTACAACCACTTGATTCTTAGGTCTGTTGGTTTAAAATATCTTTTTCCTACCTTTTACACCATGGTAATGTCTGCCTTGATACTGACATGTGCTCATTGGATGCAATAGAAAGGAACATCCTTTCTGTTTTTGCATCAGTTCTGTTAGTCTGTGTATTTTCATTGGGAAATAGAGATCATTGATATTGAGTGCTATCAATGACCGATAATTATTGATTCTTGTTAATTTGTTGATGTTGTTGTTGGTAGTGGTGGAGGTGGTGGTAGTGTGTGTGTGTGTGTGTGTGTGTGTGTGTGTGTGTGTACACTTCTCATCCTTTGATTTTGATAGTGTGAGATTATTTTAGTATTATTTATACATTTATTTTTTGGTTTTTTTTTGAGACAGAGTTTCTATGTTATATTTCTGATTGTCCAGGAACTTGCTCTGTAAAACAGGCTGGCCTCCAACTTACAGAGATATGCCAATTTACTCTGTCTCCCACGTGCTGGTATCAAAGGAGTGTGTTACTGGATGTATGAGATTCTTTATTTCTTGTGTTTTAATAGATGCAGTTAACCACTTTATGTTGCAATTTTCCTTCTAGTTCCTTTCATAGGACTGGATTTGTAGATAGATATTGTTTAAATTTGACTTTATCATGGAGCATGTTATTTCTCCATCAATGCTGACTGAAAGATTTGCTGGGTATAATAATCTAGATTGGCATCTTGTAGAGTCTGCAGCACATCTGTCCAGGGACTTCTTGTTTCAGAGTCTCCTTTGGGAAGTCAAGTATAGTTACAATAGGTATGCTTTTTTATGTTATTTGATCTCTTTACCCAGCATCTTTTAATATTTTCTTTGTTCTGTATGTTTAGTGTTTTGTTTATTATGTGGTGAGGAAAATTTCTTCTCTGGTTCAGTCTATTGGTGTTTTGCTTGCTTGTTATACCTTTGTAGGCAGGCAAATCTTTCTTTAGGCTAGGAAATTTTTCTTCTATGATTTTGAAGAAAGAACAAAACATTTTTTGGCCCCTTAGCTGGGTTTCTTCCATACCTATTATTTCAGATTTTTTCATTTTGTCCCATTATTCCTAGATGTTTTATGTTAGGAATTTTAAATATTTTCTTGGTTTCCATTCTTTTATGGTGTCTTAAATGCCTGAAATGGTCTTTTCAATCTCTTGTATTTTGTTGGTGATACTTGCCCCTGTAGTTCCTGTTCACATTCCCAAATATTTAATCTTGACAGTTTCTTTGGGTTTTCTTTATTAATTCTATTTCTAATTGCAGGTCTTCAACAATTTTACTTCCTTACACTGTTTGTGTTTTCCTGAGTTTCTTTAAGAAATTTAGTCATTTCTTTTGTAAGGTTCTGTATTGTATTCATGAAGGCTTTAAATGTCTTTTTATTGTACTTCAGATCTTTTGTAATATTCAGGGTCTGCTGTGGTACAACAGCTGGGATCCATTGGAGTTGCTTTGTGCTGGCTGGTTTTGATTATGTTTTTACACTGGCATCTTGGCATCTGGGTTTGGGATAAATATATAACTAGGTGCTGGTTTCAGGATTTGTCTTTGTTGGGTGGAGGCTTTGGTCCCTGATTCTATTTCCTCTCTAGGGTTTTAGAATATATGATGGATGTCTCTTTTCCTAGATTGTTCAGCTGGTATGACCACAGGGAATGCTGCTGGTTCTTGAAGCTGGGATACTGGATGGATTGGGCAAAGAAAGGTTAGGGGAGACCTTCTTTGTAGTTCATTGGATATGTGGATAGAGAGGAAAGGGATCTACAGCACATTTCCAACTATACAGCTACAGATGAGATTGTGGTATTGGATCCCAGAAAGAGTAGCAAAGAGTTACTCTGTCTTTAGTCTACCGATTGTCCTGGAAGAAACTGCTCTTAGCTTAGTAGGGGATGTTTTCTGGATTTGAAGTCTTGGACAAAGCAACATGTAGGAAGAAAAATAGGAGAGGAAGACCTTTTGGATCCACCAAATATGGGAGCAGGGGGCAGGGAAGTCTGCCATGGGTATTCTGTCATAGAACTAGAGGTACTCTGGGGGAAGAGAGAGAGGAGGGAGTCTGTGGTAAGACTTTCTGAGAGGTTTGACCTGTACACTTCTTTTTTTAATTGATTTTATTGAGCTATATATTTTTTATCTGCTCCCCTCCCTGCCTCTCCTTTCCCCTTCAACCCTCTCCCATGGTCTCCATGCTCTGTCCCAATTTACTCAGGAGATCTTGTCTTTTAGTACTTCCTATGTAGGTTAGATTCATGTATGTATCTCTTAGGGTCTTTATTGTTGTCTAAGATCTCTGGGATTGTGACTTGTAGGTCGGTTTTCTTTGTTTTATATGTAAAAACCACTTATGAGTGTGTACATGTGATAATTGTCTTTCTGGGTCTGGGTTATTGATGTGGGAGTCCCCTCTGTGCATTGCTTGTATCAGTTAATAAACAAAGAAACTGCCTTGGTCTGATAGGGGAGAACTTAGGTTTGCAGAGAAGACAGAACTGAATTCTGGGAGAAAAAAGCAGAGTCAGAGAGATGCCATGGATCCACCAGAAATAGATGCTGGGAATTTTCTCCATAAGCCACTGCCATCTGGCGATACATAGATTAATAGAAATGGGTTAAATTAAAATGTAAGAATTAGCCAATAAGAAGCTAGAGCTAATGGGCCAAGCAGTGATTTGATTAATACAGTTTTCATGTTGTTATTTCAGGGCTAAGCTAGCAAGGCTTCCGGATCGAAGTATGACAAACAATACTGATATGAACATAGTTGAACACATGTCCTCATCGTATGATTGAGCATCCTTTGCATATATACCCAAAAGTGGTATTGCTGGGTCTTGAGAAAGGTTGTTTCCTAATTTTCTGAGAAATCACCATACAGATATCCAAAGTGACTCTATCAGCTTGTACTTCCACCAGCAATGCTGGAGTGTTCCCTTTATCCCACACCCTCTCCAGCATAAGTGATCATCAGTGTTTTTGATCTTGGCCATTCTTATAGGCATAAGATGGAATCTCAGAGTTGTTTTGATGTGCATTTCTCTGATGGCTAAGGATGTTGAGCATTTTCTTAACTATTCAATATAGTTCTTGATGTCCTAGCTAGAGCAATGGGACCTGTCCACTCCTAAGTCTTATTTTTCCTCAATAAACTTGTAGTATTACTTTCATAATGACATAACTGTATTTCCTTTGTTCACTATGCAAGCATATCAATTGTGCTAACCCCAAGAGTAGTATAAGCTGTCTCAAGGATCAAATCATAGCAAGTTGACAGCCCCAAAGCAGCATGCTGAGGAAGCACATAAGGAGGGGCCTTTGGTAAAACTTCACTGAAGTAGATTATAATGTTTATTTTTCGGGCATGTGAAGCTTGTTCATTTAGCTTCTTTTTTTCTGAACGCTGTCTGTCTTATCATGGAGGCTATCGTACATTCATCCTATGCATTAAAAAAATCCATTGCACACAGTTGCTTGGGCATCAGCAAAAGGGAACTGTTCAGTGCAGTTGTGGGAAATGTGGCAAGAGACAGGCAAACTGTTTCAGAATTGCTTCTCCAACATTACCTTTCCAGTTTAGCTGGAGCATCAGCTAGTCATCATGGAGTGACAACCTCAGGTACTTGTTTTTACACTCGGCTCAAGGTCACCATTCAGTGAGCACTGAAGTCTAGTTTTATTCCCTTTTGTTGAGGTAACATAAGCTCCACTTCTCTGCTCTGAGGATGAGGGTGAGGCAGCAAAGTGGCAACTCGGCCATTTTCCCATTGATCCCATCCTCTTCAACAGGACGGATTGGGGAGACAGAATTGACCTATGGAAACCTCTGGATCTGTGCCCTCAAAAGTCAGGGGTGTCCGTTTTCAGGCTCTGTCAGACACTGTGGCCGAGGCCAAGGGTGCTCCGTCAAATCTATCCATTTCAATTAAAGGCTAGCAAGTTGGGAAGTAAAATAATCAATTTTGTAGGCTAAACTCAATCATCCTGTCAGCACTTTATCTTTGCTCCGGATATACTGTTGCAGGATATGTTTTATACAACTCTTGTGGCATTTTTCACCAGTGACACTTCTGGTTAGAGATTGATCAAAGTGTCTCTGTGAAAGTTATCAAGCCAAGAAAAGTGTGTGTGTGTGTGTGTGTGTGTGTGTGTGTGTGTGTGAATACATATCTTCTAACATATATTTATGTATGTATATATCTATATGAATTACTTCTTTGTTGAAGCATTCTTTGTCTGACGAAGATCTCCATGTATAAATGCTAAATTCCATTACAAGTTTGTTAAACTTCTTCCTAGTATTTACACAGACCATGCTTCAACCTCATTTGTTAATTGCTGTCCTTCCCAAACATCTTACATTCTATTGTCACAAACTTGGAAATTTGAAATTTTACCAATGCTCTTTACCTCCACAATGATACTCCTAGACATTTACTACCTCCCTCCCAGGGCAAGGGACATTTATTGGACAAATTTTGTAGTAGTCTCAAATGTTCATGTTTGATATGGTTAGATTTTATTTTATTCCTTTGAGCATTCTATTTCTAGAAGATACTTGTGATCATGTATTTAATTTTCTGACTTAATTTAGAGTCATTGTCTTTATTGGAAGGTGAATATTTAGCGAAGGTGATGATGAGTATAGATCACCATTCTGTTTAACATTTATCAGCATATATATATATACACACATATATATACACACACATATATACATACACACACATATATATATACACACACACATATATATATAATTGAGTCCTCATTACACGTTGTATATATTATTGTATTATATTATTATTCCCTTGTATAAATTAACCACCTTTTAATTAGTGAAGTTAATTTACTAAAGATCATGTGACTTTTATTTTGACTTTTATTTTTAGTTCATCTACTCTGTTTAAGCCCATCCCTGACAGATCTCGGTAACATGTTTACATATAAGATGACCCAACTTAGAGATACTTTCTGCTCCTAGGAGTACATTCTTAAGAATACACACTCCCAAACAAAATGACATTTTTCCAGTGAGGAAGATTAGGAATGGATATTGCATACAGAGTCAATAATATTTGTCACCAAAAATTGGTAATGAAATAGTTCATGGATGTGAAAGGATATGAGGGTATGGTATAGCTTAGCATTATTTTTTTAATTGAGTTTTTTTTCCATTCATTATATTCAGATAACAGTTTCTTTTCCCTTATCTCCTCCCAGATTCTCCCAAGTTTTCTATCTGTCCAACTCCATGTCTTCTTTTTCTCTCTCTTTAGAAAACAAATAAATAACAATCAAAGCATAAAAAATAAAGTAAACAGAGGAGAAAACAAAGAAAAAGCACAAGGAATGTATACACATCAGAGACCTACATATATGTACACAAACAAAACCAATAAAGACCCATAATCAGAAGCCATAATATAGAAGCAAAAAACCTATAAGGCAAAACATGTGCACACAAAGCTTTATGATATCTCCAAAAGTACCACTGAGTTCATTTTGTGTTTGCTGTCCTCTGTTGGACATGGGGCCTGCCCTTAATTGTTGCTTGTATACACAGTGAGACTTCATGGGAAAAACTAATTTTGCCTTTTCAAGAGGTTGTCATTTGGCAATAACTCCTGATATGAGGATGCAGGCTGGTGTCCAGTTACCCTCTCAGTGCTGGGACCCCAACTTGATTGGATCTGTGCATACTTGGCATAGCTTTAATTCTCACAACAGCCATGACCTGTCACTTGATATCTTTGTACCTAACAATCTTATATACTGGGCTGGAGAGATGGCTCAGTGGTTGAGACCTCTGCCTGCTCTTCCAAAGGTCCTGAGTTCAATTCCCAGCAACCACATGGTGGCTCATAACCATCTGTAATGAGATTTATTGCCCTCTTCTGGTCTGCAGGGATACATGCAGGCAGAGCACTGTATACATAATAAATAAATAAATAAATAAATCAAAACAACTCTGAGATTCCATCTTATACCTGTAAGAATGGCCAAGATCAAAAACACTGATGACAATCCTATATACTGATTTCTGTCTTGTAGGATCACAGGCACTTCAACCAAAGAAGCCCCATATTACATGATCATCTCCTCAATACTTACTTTCTCCTTTGTGGCTGCTTTTCCCTTGGGTCCCTGGCACTCCTCTGAGGGTTAATCTAGAGCTTAAGGATAAATGTTTTCTTAAAAATCTTTCCTTTTAGCTGGGTGGTTGTGGCACACACCTTTAATCCCAGCACTTGAAAGGTAGATGCAGGTGGATCTCTGTGAATTCAAGGCCAGTCTAGTCAACAACAAGTAGTTCCAGGATGGGGTCCAAAGCTACAGAGAATCCCTGTCTCAAAAAAACATATTTTTTTTCTTTTTTTCCCTACAGTGATGCCTGCACAGATACATGCATTCTGAGATAATGCATCTCTTATATCTGTTCAGTCAACTCTGGAGTCACCATCACGGCCCAGACTAATATTACTTTGTTGTCTCGTCTGGCTAGTTTCAGAACTTCCTTTCTAGAGTGCTATTCTCTCTCTCATGCTCAACCTAAGCTTCACTCTATCATGGTTCCGTTTCTTTCATTATCAGTCTGCTCAGAACTCATCAAAGTGTCTTAATTATCACCCTTCTTAAAAAGTTATCTGCTGTATGTCTACCACTCAGGTATCTAGCCTTTTCTCTTGCTCTTTTCCCCATTTCATTTTAATTAAAACCAAAACAAAATCAAAACATCCTACACTACACAAATTCTAACAGCACATCAAAGGTGAGTTATGCTTTCAGCTAACCTTATGCATTTTAAAAACAAGACCAAAATACATGAAGCGTTAGTCATCAGATGCTGGGCAAAAGGCACCTCAAAGGAGTGGCCTATGAGAGAAAGCAAAAAACAAACAAGGGTTAGACTTAGAGCAATCAGGAACTCAAATACCTGCAGGGTTTTCAGGATACAGTGTGCATTGTCAGGTTGTGGAGGGTTATCAACCATGAAGTTATAGCCAATGAATGCATCTTTTGAAAGTGAAGGGAGAAAATTTAGAAAGAAAAATATATCTGAAATAATCCACCCAGAGTAAATCTGCACTACATGGCATCTTAAAGAAATACCTTTGAACAGAAAAGAGCTAATGTGACTGCCAATGGGGACTGACTGAGAAGCCAATGATAATGGCACTGGGACCTATCTCTTCTGCATGTATTGGCTTTTTGGGAATTTATTCTATATGGATGCACATCTTCTTAGACCGAGTTGAAGGGGNGAGGGCCTTGGGCTTCCCATAGGGCAGGGTATCCTGCCCCATCTTAAGGAAGCAGGGGGAGGGCGGTGGGATAGTGGGAGAGCGGGACGGCCGGGAACAAGGAGAGTAAATTTAAATTTTCCTTTTAACAATAAAAAATAATTAAAAAAAAAGAGCGTGAGGGCAAATAGGAATTGGAATAAATGGAAGGAATAAAAGAGTCCAGGAAATTGACATTTTGTTTTTAAAGTAAAAACTATGTGTGGCCTGTAAAGGTGTAAAAACCAAATAAATACATGACAAAAACACCAATGCAAGAGAGAAAAGGGGAAACAGCACTTTGTGAGGGAAAAGGTAACTGCTGTGCCAACCGGGGTTGGCACCCCTGTGATTGTCTAATTTCTGCATTCTGATCAGTTGTAGATCTCGTTAGTAGTCTCCCTATGCAGAAAAAGGAGGCTTCTTTGATGGAAGGTGAGAGCTGCAGTCATTTGTGTTTATAAGGATAAACTTTTAGAATATACAGCTAGAAATTATACTGGTTTAGGAAAATGGCAGTGGTAGGTTCTCTGCTAGGTTCTGTGACTTCTCTATCTCACCTAAGGCACAGGATGCATCAAATAAGGGGGTAGCAGAAAGGTGGTAAGAGTCAGAGGACCAGGATGCCTGCTGTTAGGTAGTTCCTGCTATACATGGTAAGAATGCGGCACCAGTGGAATTGGAAGAGGATAATTGCCTAAACAGAACCTGGATAATGACAATATCAGTCAACAAGCCAACATATATGGGGGAAGCATTTAATAAGATTCCTCCCCTAGATGAAAAACTATAGACAATCTATGTGAGAGAAAGAATCAGTTTTCTACAAACACTATCCCCCAGACAGATTATCAAATTCGAAGTAGTCAGTCATAAACACATGTCCTTAAGAACTACAGACTCAGCTATGGATAAATAAATGTGTGTGTGAAATAACAGTAATTGTAGAAGAAGTCAGTAATTCATAAGTGAGTGGGATACACACAAGAGGAATTAGAAAGGAGGGATAGAAATGATATAGAGTACATATTTATAAAATTTTCAATAAATTCATTTTAAAAAGGTAACTACTATAAGCACAAATTCAACCAACAAAAATAAAGTGCAAATGATATTCCCAATAAGAAAGCAAAAGAGCTAATTTGCACACTAAATAGACAGGCAACCCAACAATATTACGCTTTCCTTGTTTCTTCTAATAGTATCCCCCAACTATTCCCACTCTAGGATATTCGGCAAATTCTTACTCACCATCAAAGACCACCTTAACTAACACCTTCACTGAAGAGTATCCTATGAAATTCAGCCATACACATGTTCATACTATGACCTTACTATTGTTTTTGTTTCTGTGGGTGACCCATCACCAAGAATTTATGAGAGAAGGCTTAAACACTGTCATATCTCTATCTTCAGCAAATAGTATAACCACAAACTGCAATAGGTCTCTAGTAAATGCTTGTTGAATTGGGTAAAAGGCATTATCCAAGGTTTTAAAGAACAATAGGTTACCTATAGCTTTTACAATTCTAGGTAATACCATATTGGGATAGCATGACATTTTTACTCTAAACTCATCTATTAGAGGATTAACACCTTAATTTAAATAATGTTTTACTTTGTATTACTGAATTCATGAAGTACAGATATTTCAATAGTAGTAAGAGCAGCTTCAAAAGAGCTCATGCTGTTCTTCTTGTATTTTAATAAAAGCCGGCATATCTTTGAGAATCCATACTATTAGCGTTATTTATTAATTCCTTTCATGTCTCCTTTATCTGTTTTCACTCAAAGCATTGGGTTTTAAAGCAGAAATCACACATTACTTTTTCTAAACTCCCACATCTCTCTGCATACATGCTTAGACATTTGGACATAACGTTCCGTGCTTATTATTAATCAACCTGGAGTACAAACTCCTTTAATTTTATGTATATCTTCACCCTCTTTGGGAACATAGTGTCAAATTTAGCATATGGTTTTTTACTAAGAAATGAATGGAGTGTTTAGATTACATTCTGAACAATTTTGTATAGTTTGTTGCAATTAGATAATATGATAGAATGTTGGTAATACTAACAAATGAGAAACTAAGGCTTGAAGACAGAATATCACTGTCTGAAATGTAACTCTGTTTGTAGCATTCTGGTCAGTCCACAGCACCTTGTAAGCCAGGTGCACTGGACATGCTTATAATTCCAGCTCCCCAGGAGGTAGATGCTAGAGGATTAGAAATTCAAGGTCATCCTCATCTGTGTTGTGAATTAGAGATTGTCTTATGCTATAGGATCTTCTGGAGGGAGGAAGGGAGAGAGAGAGAGAGAGGTGGAAGCAGCACAATAATCATACATTTATCACATTTACAATTTCACAGCGATGGAAATCTATAGGAACACATTTTATTTAAGATATGTCAATAGAAGATTGAACCTCTGTTTTTACTTTTGTTTTATTTTCTTCTACTAAAGGATGGAGGTACAAAGAAAGGTAAGAAAAATCACAGTTCCTGTTAAACTTTGACTCCATGTTACAGAAAACCTGAAGCATCACCATAGTTGAAATAGTGCTGCTCAAAAAAAAGGGACAATGACTTAAAAAAAAATGATGAGAGTAGAAAACTCAGGGAGAATAAAACCAAGACCTAGGCAGGGTTGGTATGGCAAAAACTGAGAGTGCAGGAGAAGAATAAATGCAAGGGGAGAACATAAGGCATATCCCCAAAAACCTACAGAGAGGACAACAGTGGAAAACATTCTGTCCACAGTATCAAAATTCAGCTTTGCTATGATGCTTGTGTTGGTCAGCCTTCAGTCATGTAGCCATCATCTGAGACAGGTCTACTTATGGAGATAAAAGGTTCACTTGGCTTCTCAATGGCAGGAGTTGGTGAGTTTATTAGAGTCATTACTTTGGTCCTGTAACAAGGCAGCATATCATAGCAGCTTCCATATCCTAGTGTTGTGAAATATTAGTTTAAGATGTGTGGCATTCATTTATGCTGTGGAATATTTGTTTAAAGATACAAAGATGTGTTACATTCTTTTATGTTGCATTTAACTCTGTAAAGCTCTATTACTTTGCCTGTCAAATAATCTGATTGGTCTAAGAAAAAGCTGAATGGCCAATAGCTAGGCAGGAAAGAGAGATAGGCAGGGCTGCTAGACAGAGAAACTAAATAGGAGGAGAAATCTAGTTTCAAGGGAGAAGAAGAGTAAGGAGAGAGATAAAGAGAAGGAAAGAAAGATGTTGGGGGCCAGTTACACAGCCACGCAGCCAGCCATGGAGTAAGAAGGAAAGAAAGATATATAGAATAAGCAAAGGTGAAAAGCCCAGAGGCAAAATGTAGTTAAAGAGAAATCTGAAAATTTAAGCTAGAAAAGCTGGCTAGAAACAAGACAAAGTAAGGCTGGGCATTCATAAATAAGAATAAGATTCAGTGCATTTATTTGGGAGCTGGTGGTGGGCCCCCAAAGAGTAAAAACAAAACTAAATTAAAACAACAACAACATAAAAAACTGCATTCTAGTTGACTTTCAGTAAGCCCCACTCTTAAATACTTTGCCACCTCTTGGGAATCTCACACAGACCTTAGGAGGACAGTTATCTCAACCACAGTTAACAGCAGAGAATCCTTGAAGTGTATTCAGTGAGCAGGCCTGTATTCTCATTAAGAAAATCAATGGCGAGTATGTGATAGTAGAAGCAAGATTTTAGTAAGAAACCAATTAGCTTGTGTTGGGATTATGTTCCTATTTAGAGACTTGAGAACAAAAACAGGTGATTCCGATGCTAATACCCTCTGCTTTTCCAAACACCACGTCTGTCTCTTCAGTGACACAGTGAGGGCTCTCAGGTGTGATGCCTGCCTTCTCTCAGCTTCTAACCTTCATCATCACCAAAGCGCAGAATTCAGGCAAAACACTCTCTAAGGCCTCCTTCCACGTGGACTGGCTGCCATCTCAACACCATTTTAGTCCTCTCAAGTAATAATAAAGGCGTTAGAGGATGCAGAGCGACGTTCAGTAATTTCACAATTAGGAAAATCTAGGAATATTGTACTCAGATGCCTACTCATTTCTAGCAATTAGAAGGTAATGATGTTGCAAGTTTTTAAAAAGTCTCCCTAAACTTGATATCTCAGCAAAAATTATTAATTGAAACTAAAAATAAATGTATAACCCTCCTTGTGTTCGCTTTCTCTTTTGCCCTGATTCTATATCCCCAGTGAGCCCCTCCCTCACTTTATCAAGTAAAAAGCTATGCAGTAGCCCCCGTGTTATTGATTCTTTATTAGAATCATGAGTCTTGTTCCACCCGCAGACTCTGCGGGTGACTGAAGGCTCCCGCTGCCCTTTGGGTAATTAAGCCTAGGATTATGGTCGGTGGAATTGCTTACTCCTGCCCTGGATCTCTTGGAAAGTCACAGTAGCTGACCTAGCGCTGTGGTTACTCTATTTTCCTAAATGCTACGGCATCATTTGCCAATGGTTCATAATATATTACTGAGAATTCTGGAAATGCAAGGCTTTGGACTTCTTCAGGTTCCCTGGGTCTGACGCATCCCCGTTTCTTACTAGCTGGTCTTGTCCAGTCCATCCATCTGAAAATGCAGACTAAAAATGATAATATGCAGGGCATTTTGTGAATGGAAAGTAAGCTACTTGTCCATTTAATTCTGCAGAGCTCTCTGCTCTGCAATTTCATCTTTTTCCCTTTCCTCAACTCTCTTTTCCTACTCAAAAAAAAATTATTTAGTGCATTCTGGCACACCTTCTAAAGATTTTTCCCCTTTACTTTTATACTGCATTTTTACCCCTATAAAAGAAAATTAGATTCATGTGAGCACGTTTATTTTATACAAAAATTTATTCTAAATGCCCAGAAAAAATATCAGGGTACGTAGTAGGCAAACAATACATGGCTATGTATTTCTGTGTAAATTAATAGTAACTTTGAAATTAGCGATTAGCATCAAGCATGTGTTTGATTAGATTTTGGTTACCTGTTGAATTGACTTCAACATCATCTTGTTGAACTCCGTGGAATTTAGTATTTTCCGTGGTTGTTAAGAATTACCTTCTTGTTCTTCTACCACGCACAGCACGCACAATCAGGTTGCATTTATAAGAAATGACAAACTCCAATGTTGTTTTATATCTCCTGGACACAGAACGGTTGTTGTTTGCCGTGTCAGGCGTTCTACCACACGCCAGGAGAACAAAGACAAGGAAACTCACACGATAGTAATTGTTTTCTTACAATTAATGAGCTAAATCTTAAGGGCCTAATGATTTTATACCTTATCTAATTAAATCACCTGTGATCCTTACTCATATAGATGGATGGCTATTTACTCTTTCTTTTCCCCATCTTCAACTCAGATACCCCAAGGAGACCCTGTAACAATATCCATGATTGTGGTGCCCATAGATTTAAAAAGCAAGAAAGGTCACCAGCTTGAGAATTATCTAGGAAGCTCCTTCAATAGGAAAAATTCGGACTCAAGCATTCTCACTCACCTGGTGCTATAGATTTAGTCTGGAATTTACCTGAAGACAATGGAAGGAAGGAAGGTTATTCTTTTGGTGTATCACTATTGGGAAGGTGTACAACTTTCAAAATATAGGACATATTAGAAAGGAATTATAGCAGTTATAATGATCCTGAAATAACAGTGACGTCCCCTTCCTTTTGTGTTTCTTAGCCAGGTGAACAGCTTTGCTGCATCACATCCTCTGTGACCTAATGAACCCCAAAGCCACGGAATCAGTCAATATGGACTGAAGTCTCTGAAACCATGAAGTAGAATCAAACTTCTCTCTGGAAAGTTGACCACCTTGTATATCTGCTGTGTGAAAGACAAGTAACATAGATCACGTAGATCTGAGTTGCAGCCGAGAGACTGCACTTTAATTGATTTTCATGTTCCTATGCTTCCTAGCAATACTTCTCAGGGTATATGCTAGATATATCCCTAGGATGTCTGCATTCCTGTTAGTTCCATCTCCATTTCTTAAAACTACATTTTAGATGAAACACACCCTGTAAATCAATGCTTCTCCATGTGTAGCCTGTAATCTGTCTGGAACATTCTGAGCTAGGCAGGCAAGGAAGTCATCAACATAATTTTCGTCTTTAAAATGGGCAAAGATCTCAATTTCAACAGTGAGTTGCCATTTATTCCAGAAATATATATCTCTGAAGAGAGGATCATGTGGCTTCATGAAGCCTATCTAAAAACAACTCATCCAAAATAACAAAAGACTACACTTATTGAATTTATCTTAATTACAATTGATGTTATAATTTCTAAAATGTACATATTCAAATACCAAATATATCATAAAATATGTAGAGCATAGTGAAATATTTAAATCCTCAGTATTGCCACCATGTAAAACTGCTTTTGCCCATCCATCATTCCTTAAATATTTACTATGTTCTCACTATGTGACAGTATTATCATATACTCTAGGGATGGGCTCTTTTTATAATTAAATTTATTTCCTTTACATTCCAACTCCAATTTCCCCTTTCTCCTCTCCTCCCATTCCCTCACTGCAACCTCCTTCTGCCCACTCCCAAACAATCCTTCTCTGTTCCTGTTCAGAAAGAGCCAGGCCTCCCATCAGCATCAACAAAGCGTGGCATATCAAGCTGCAGTAAAACTAAGCTCCTCCCCTTGTATCAAGGCTGAGCAAAGAAATCCAGTATGATAAATGGGTTCCCAAAAGCCAGCCAAAGCATTAGGAACAGCCCCTGTTCCTACTGTTACAAGTCCAACAGGTAGACCAAGCTAAACAACTGTCACATATATGTAGAAAGCCTAGGTCAGTCCCATGCAGGCTCGTTGTCTGTTGGCTCAGATTCTGTGAGCCCCTATGAGTTCAGATGAGTTGTTTCTGTGGGTTTCTTATGATGTCCTTAACCCCTCTGGGTCCTACAGTCCTTCCTCCCTCTCTTTAGCAGGATTCCCTGAGCTTAGACTAATGTTTGACTGTGAGTCTGTGCATCTGCTCCTATCAGTTACTGGATGAAGTTTCTATGATGACAAGTGGGGTAACCACAAATCAATGAGTATAGCAGAATATTGATAGGCAGCTCTACACTGACATATTTTCTCCTGTTTTGTTTGGTTCTATTCTGGGTCTCTTGGTAATCCAGCCTCTGGGTCCTATCACTCTAGGCAGTGTCAGGGGTGGGCTCACTCTTGGGGCATGCATCTCAGGCTGGACCAGTCATTGTTTGACTTTATGCTACTTTTACCCCAGCAAATTCCGTGGGCTGGAAAGACTGTAGATCAAAGCTTCTATGACTGGTTGGTGTCCCAGTCCCTGAACTGGCACTCTTGCCAGGTCACAGGAGATAGCCAGTTCTGGCTACTTATCCACTATTGCTAGGAGTCTTAGCTAAAGTCATCATTGTAGATTCCTGGGAGTTTCCCTGGCACCAGGTTTCTATCTGACCCGAAATGCCCTCCTCCTTTCCAGTCGTTCCTTTCAGTACTGTACCCTTCCATCAATCCCCTCAACCTGATCCTTCATATTCCAATTCCCACCTGCGCCAAGTCAGTCAATCATATCTCTTCTATTTCCCTTTCCTTCTGACGTCCTTTGTGCTACCTAGCCTCTCTGGGTATGTGGATTGTAGCATGGTTATCCTTCACATAACAACTAATATTAGGGTCAGACCATTAAAATATAAAGTATGCCTTCTGTCTTAGCTAGTGTTACTACTGCTGTGAGAAAACACCGCGACCCAAAGCAACGTGAGGCAGAAAGGGCTCATTTCACTTATTCATTCATAGAACTGTTCCTTATCCGAAGCACCAAGGACAGGAAATCAAGCAGGGCAGGAACCTGGAGGCAGAGGCTGATGCAAAGGTCAAAGAGGAATGCAGAGTACTGCCTTACTCCCTCTGGCTGACTCTGTTTGCTTTCTTATAGAACCCAGGACCACCTGCCTGGGGTGGCCCCACCCACATTGTGCTTGGTTCTTCATCAATCACTAATTAAGAAAATTCCCTACAGCTGGATCTTATGGTGGCATTTTCTCAATTGCAGGTCCCCCTTTCATGTGACAAGTTGCCATAAAGCTAGCCAGCATACCATAATTTTATACTGGTAGAGGAGATAGACAGTAAAGACACAAACAAATTAATAATGTGGTTTCAGGATATAATGTTGACTGAAAAATAAAACAAAATAAAGGAGCTAGAATACAGCCAAGGCATACAATACCAGATCAGCTCAGGGACTCAGAGTAACACTGAAAAAAAAAAAAAAAAAAAAAAACAACCACAAAACCCAACCATGTTTGTTTGTTTGTTTTTGCAGAGAAATACCCAGCATCTCCTCTCCTGTTGTCAAATTGTGATCAATCACTTTATGGAGGAAAGATTAAACAAGGCCTGCTTAGACCCCAAGAGCAGTGACAGCTGATCTGTCCTTGAGGTGACTTATAAGGGAAAAGCCATGATTGACCATCTCCTATGATTGCACGTCATGAAAAATGGATGTTTATAATTTGGGAGGCTAAAAATATGACTTATCAAATAAAAGCACTTGCTGCTTTTCTAGAGAGCCTGAATTAGTTCCCAACACCTTGGCTTCTGATGTTCTCCTCTGGCCGCCAGTAGCATCAGCCATACACGCGGGGTACCTACTTACATTTAAGCAAACTCCTTGACGCAAAAATATCTTGTAGTTATGAGATACATGCACAACGAGTCTGAAGTTATATGGTAGTTCATCTAGCAATCAAAGTAAGGATTTCCTCAATTACACTCTCTAGAGAATCAGCTCTTGTCCATGTGTAGACTTACAAGAAACAACCAGAAAGGAATTTATGAATCATCTTGCTCCAGCCCTATGTTTATATCATGTCTCTATTATGCTTTCATTCTTGTTTGAGTAAATCCTGGTGCTGTCAATTGTGCATGCTCCTTTAATGCTTTGATTAAGTCAACAAAAATCTGGAAACACAGATGTTTATAGATATCCCAGGTAACAGCATGGTAGATTACTCTATAGGGTTGAGAGAAGCAAAGCCTCTTGGAGAAGCTAGTTGCAACAAACAATGCTGACTGGGGGCCGCAACAATTAACTGAAGTGAAATTGAATGACTAGGAGAGTAGTATATAATTCACATACTTACACCATGTTATATGGTGGCAGCTTGAAATGCTGCAGCTAATCACATGACCAAAAATGGGATTTAGAGCAAGAGAGATGGTTCAGTGGTTAAGACACTGTTAGTTTATTCAGAGGACCTGATTTGAGCTCCACGGTCCACATCACGGCTTTCAACTGTCTATAATGCCAGTCACTGCAGCTCCACTGGCTTCTACAGGCACTGTAAACATATGGTACATGGTCAAACATAAAAATATTTATAAAAATAAATAATATAACTAGTGAGACAGAGCTTTCGAGAAATGACATAGTTTGAGAGGAGTGAAGGCCCATTGATTACTTGCACTGTGAAATACTATGTAATATCCACCATCTCTAGTGGCTACTAGTCACACAATGAAAACAGTTAAAATGTCTTTTAGGGTCGGTGAAATGGCTCCTCAACTAAAGTTATTTGTGGCCAAGCCTGAGGACCTGAATTCAATCTCCAGGACCCACAATCTGAAAGGATATAATGAATTCTCTCAAGTTGTTTTCTATCATGCATATGTGTGTACATATACCCAAATAGATAAATAATTAAATAGCTACAATAATTTCAATTGTTTCAGAACTTCATAATAGTAAACTTACAATGTGTTTTGCTAAGAATCAACACTCACTCCTTTCTGACTCTTTCTATGGACCCCACCAATTCTAGCTTCCAAATTCATAACTTTAATTTTTTAAACACAAAATGTCCATTTAGTACATAAAATAATCAGGGAAGGAAGGAGAAAAAGAAGAAAGGGAGGAAGGAAGGAAGGAAAAAAGGAAGGAAGGATGGAAGGAAGGAAGGAAAGAAGGAAAGAAGGAAAAAAGGAACTATCTCTCCCACCTAGAAGGCATCAAAGTCAACAGCTTCTTAGATATGAGTGAGAATTCATGGACTTCACTTGCATTCCTGTTGGGATTCTGGGTGGTTTGCTCTTATGCTGGTGTTGTGCATTGAGCCACAGCCACTGTGAGTTCCTATGTGTAATGACTCTGTCATGTCTGGCAAGCACCCTCTTGCATCAGTGTTCAGCAACTTTCAGCTTTTGCAATCTTTCCACCCCTCTTCTAAGATTAGCCTTGAGCCTTGAGAAGAGGGATTGTAATACAGATGTTTCATTTAGGGTTGAGCACTTCACAGGCTCTTATTCTCTGTGCTCTGGCCAGATGTAAGTTTCTGTATTAATCACTATATCTGGAAAAAGAATCTTCTCTGATAAGACTTGAGATCCGTATTTGTCTATGGATATAAAGGAAGTACTCAAAGGGCAGTTTCATACTATGTCCATTTAGCAAAACAATAACAGTGGGTTTTCCGCTAGGGCCCATGACCTACCTTGCCTTGGGATTTTGATGCAATTAGCAGCACTAAGTATAAATTATTTCTTGTGATGCATACCACAAATTCAATCAGAAAGAAGTTTGTTTTAACATAACATTAATGCTACTTTTCACCAGTAGACACACCCATATAGGTCTGTCATCATTTTAGCTTGCAAGTTCCACAGATGATGGATAATGACTATTAATACTATTGATTATTTTTTTCTCCTTGCAACATGCATAGTGTCTTCCAGTACTATGAAAACTAATCAATAGGAATAAAACTTTCTGGTTTGAAACAGCTTGGTTTCTCCATAATCTGTGTCTTAAGTATAGTTTCTTGCCTTACAGTATAAGTGGGTAGTCAAGAGAATGGTAATAGCTTTACATTTTAGTGGTCCACAGGATCCCCTGGCTCAATGGGATAATCCACACCTGATACAGAATTCTTGTTCTATAGTTTATGGCATTTGTGAAAGGTATTGTCTATTCAAGTTCCATAAAGCATAACACCACTTAAGTGCACAGTCAAATTTGTGTGTGTGTGTGTGTGTGTTGGGGGGTATTAACTTGAAAATTTCATAATTATACTTTTCTTTATATCTGGGAAGTAATTGCTCTGTATATGTACCACATTTTCATTATCCAATCAACAGACTATAGATATCTGGGCTGTTTCCCTTTCCTATCTATTGCAAAGATAGCAGCCATGAACATAAGTGAGCAATATCAAGGATATCACATATTTTTAATTACAGTCATCATATTGAACAACAGATTTTGTAAACTTGTTATCTTCCTTAACTGAAATTGTGTACCTTTAACCAATTCTGCCCATTCTAATTCCAAGCATTCACTTTTACATATAAGGGAGATCATGTGATTTTTGTCGTGAGCTAAGATTAGGGAAATCAAGACTTGTGTTTTACATATTGTCACTTTAATGCTTATACCCTGTCTTGATTCTGAAGGGGAAAATGATGCACATATACTCACGAATCCACACATTCATACACATACAGCCTGTCTACCTAGGAAATCTGACTCAGTTCCATTATTACTTAATTATTGTTTGCACATATGTTATCAAATGAGTCTGTGTGCTGGTAACTAAAAATCTGTGTCTGGAGTGACAAGTGACTGAGATTCTAGAATCGGCATTTCCACTAGACAACTTAAAAAAGAAAAAGATGTATGTGTGAGAATTATTCTCGTAATTGTTGATTGAGATAAGGAAATCATCTAAGTGTTAGATTCCAGGGGACTAGCATGCAATATCCATTGGGCAGAAAAATGATAATGTAGTGTTCACTGGGCAAGGGAGCAATAATCACTGGACTGAGAAGGTGGCTGAACCTTAACAAGAAAGAACATGACTCACCCACAGGGAACCAAATAGTAAGATCCTAGACCATAGGCACTGAGTCTCAATTTCCTTGCTCCAAAAGCAGATTAGCTGTTAACATAGCATGTGGTCTTAGATACATCTATCCTCCTAGAGTCCTCGTATCTCTGTCTTTCTATGGGAGTCCAGGGGGTTGACACAGAACTGTGTGAAGTTTCTGTGAGGACACAACTTCTGAGATTTCTCCCTGTGTCACCTCCAACAGAGACAGCCCCAGGTGATCAGGTAAAGTTCATATGTTTTATGTCTTCAGAGTTCTGTCAAACTCTCCACAGCTTGCCAGAATTAGAGCTTTTTCTCAGCTACAGGGTGGTTTAATTTTACTGTCTCTTACTCTGCACAAACCCTTTCAAAACTGCCGTAGGCCACCATTGAAGGTTGCTTAGCATGACTTACCTTGATCACAGTTGAGAAGCTAGCTGGGTTCAATGCCATTAGGATGACATTGCCTCTTTCCTCAAGAAAGGAACAGAAAGAAGTTATGCTTCCATTTGCAGTAACAACAGACTTCATGGGGACCCAGAGTGTAGGGGACCAGTCACTTTACCAGCTTGTCCTCAAAGCTGGTAATTATTCATCTATAACTTACATTGCTTCTATGGCTTACCTGATTTTTGAAATGTCTGTCAAGTGGGCTAGTTAGTGAAATTTTTAAAAAAGTGAGCTGCAATACACTGTTTTGTTTATTTGTTTGTTTGTTTTAAAGACAGGGTCTTGCCTCAAATGTATAATGAATCCTCTTGCCTCTGCCTCTGTCTCTGCCTCCCCAGAGTTGGAATTGCAGCTGTGTACCATCATACCCATCTTTGTTTTCATATTTCGGAGTCTAGGTTACATGTTTACCTTTTTATGTGAATTGACGTTGTCTTGTTTATATTCATGTCTGGATCTGGTATAACTGTTTCATCTCTGCTGTCCTCTGATCCTCTAAAGGACTGATAGTGATCATTGATATTTGTCTTAGGATAGCTTGCCTTCTCCTTCCCCAGTGTGGTGTAGAGCAAGCACACAGCCGAAACGACTTGTTCATTTAGTTGATGCTGCTAACAGGGATCATCACAGAGCAATGGTGTTGGCACATTGTACTAGTGAGGGCTGGTTCAGGTCTCAGGAAGGACTGAATTAATCTAGCAGCCTTGCAGTGCCCACGAGTCAAAGTGTGCTCTATATCCTGCTAGACTATGTGAATTAGTCATTGCACCCGAAGAATATAACAGCAGCAGGCCTAAGATCTCCAAGTTATGATAACACGTTGAGACTTCAGGTGGTGATTTTGAATTAGAATCAGAGAAATGCCATGCAAACCAAGCATTATGACAGATGGGGGGGGCTTCATCAAAGTGCACTCACTGAGTCAGGATTAGTTGGAATTTCATCTGGAATTCTTTGAGTCCTTGAATTCCTTTCCCAGGACCAAAATACGTATAATTGTTACTGATGTTTTAAAATAACTTCTGGATTTACTATGGCTAAAAATTTTAAACTATAAACTATATATTCCTAAATAACACATAATACTTTGCTTACTTACATCAACTCAAATATGGATGTAAATGAGAAGCATTTTATCACTGAATAATCCAGGAGCATAAGGTCCTGTGAGGAACTAGAACAACATAGAAACCTGGTAGCTAGACATGTCATCCATCTCTGTTAACGGGAGGCTCATGGGGGAAATTACCATTAATACTCAAGAGAGCAAACAACATCCATCATGTCTGTCGCATTCAAGAAATATTCAAACATCACAATTTCCAGGATAAAAATATTTTAATTGAATAAAGCAACAGTAAAATTGAAAATTAATATGCTACTTTGTTGGTGTATGAGTAGCCACTGCCAATTCTTTCACTGTAGGACACCCAGAATCTAGCAGTATCAAAACAACTTTAATTTTAATCAAGATTAGTAGGAATGCAGGGCTTGATTTAGTGAAAGAAGATCTTCTTATGACAGCGACTGTTTGAGGAATAGGAGGCTGCTGATAAGGAAATGTGGGGCTTTCATCTGTGAGAGCTTATCATTTCCTCCAGGACCTGAGTATCTGATTTTTAGGCTTTACCCCAAAAGTAGAGAGGAAAATGCTTTGTAAAGAAAACTCTGTGAATATAGTGAGCAATGGTGTTGTTTGTAGGAAAACAATATATATAGGGTCAACAATAGTCCTAGTTGATTTGATAACAGAAATAGTACCAGTAGCAGCAGCAGAAGTCATAAAATTAATAAGAATGGCAAGCAACTCTTCCTATGAGTGCCGTGTAGCTGCAAAGCTGAATGGGCTCCTTAGAGGTATGCTCAGCACCTCCTTCCAATTATACATAGGAGCTTGAAGGTAGGAAGGAGCAAAGGGCTTCTAGAAGGTGCCAGAGAAACAAATAGAACATGAATCAAGAATACAAGCAATATCATTTTCTGTCTTACAAAATGAAATTTAAATCTAGAAATCTGTATTTGCCAAAGCTGTTCACAAGCCAGTGACTCTGGAGTTCATGGAAGGCTTTGCAGTATACTGAGACATGTTATCATAGTTATGTTCTCATATGAATGTATAAGAATAGTTCCAGAAGGGAAAAACAAAAGTCAAAACAATTATACACTTTGCCTGAACTGTATCTTTAATACAAGCAATGCACTTACTGAAAGAAAAGAGAGAGAGAAAAAAGTTGCTACAGCCAGCCTAATTAACAGCTTCTGAATGCTTTTCACATTGTATTTGATTTTTAAATGTGCATTTTAGGGGTGTTTTACAGCAGCCTATAGAAGAGCAGTTTTCAGAACATTAAAGCACAAGTCATTTCAATGCCAAAAGAAATGTCCTATGTGCAGACAGTTACCCAAGAGGAGAATGATGTTTGGCATAGATCCACACTTAAAATTAATCTGTGCAATGAAGTTATAAAGATTTGGATCTGGCAATGCGAAGATTCAGAGACCAGAGAATCTACAGTTCTTATTTTTTAAAAATGGGGGCTCAGGCTTTCCTGAGGTGGCTAGATGGTGACTGAAATCTGCAGGGCATGGCAGCCAGAGACAAGACTTCCCCAGTATCATTGAAAGCGGAGTTGCTGTTATCATTTGTCTTTGCTTTTTTGTCCCTGATTCCTTGAGTTGAGATCTCTCTGTGTGGCACAGATTGAACTCAAGCTTTCAACTCTCCCGCCTACGTCTCTTCAGTGCCGAGACAAAAGATGTGCATCACCATAGCCATCCAAAGGGCATATTTTATTATAAATGAGCCATGAAATGGGTATTAACAATAAGAATGACAGGTCGAAGCCACCTGTTGCTGCACCAATTAGCTCAGGGAAGGATCCACTCAGAGTAGGCAGAAGGGAATCCTCACAAAGAGACAGATTAGCAATTAGTAACAGGAACCCTCAGGATGCTGCCTGCAGAGGGCTGTACATAATTATGTTTCTATTAAGTATATTAAATAGTGCCTGGTTCTCATTCCCCTGTAGTTCAATTATTCTCAGATATCCCCAGTCTTCTTAAGTCTTGCACTAAAGGCTCCCTTCACATATCACCATAGACAAGCAGGTAAGCAGAGTGGACCTCACCTGATCATGAATGCCAAGAATGCTACTACAACCTTGTCATTAAAACTCGGTGCTTAATAGTAGATAAATAACAGCAGATGAAACAGGAGAACAAAAACAAAGGAGCCAGTAAAAATAATCCATTCTTCTCTCTTGTAATTTTTCCAGGGGAAAACGTCACTGTCACTCTGTACTAGCTTCTGCATTAAAGGACCATGGACATTCATGACAGGAGCATTTGAGGACAGTTTTCTGTTATGAAAGCACCCACCACTTCCTAGTGTGACACCCTACGTTTCCTCTCTATCTTATCTTCCACTTGCCCAGAACCCCATGTCTTTACCCTGGCTTGCTTCCCCAAACACTGTGGCCTCCAGATGAATCTCACTCTGTTGGGAGCAGATCCCTCTCACGTTTCTTAAAAAATAACTGGGACACCTATTACGTTTGTGGGTAACTCCTATACAGACAGTTGAATGAGGAGAAGCTCTGAGGCCACACTAGATGAGGAAGACTTTCTGCCTTGCTATAATGAGAGGGGCATATGGAGAAGAGACGACCAGGATTGTAAAGAGTGCTAAGGTTGACTACAAAGATCGCATCAGTGACCTTTAATAGGTGACAAACAATGATATCTGGAGCCAATTTTGGTACTATAATTTTGCCCCGTGCTCTGTAGGAAGCTGCCATGGAAGCCTCATACCCCCAATGTCACTATCTGGCCTCAGGAAAAGTTTTCCCAGCCAAGTTGAAACCCCCAGAGACTAGAGGTGTATAATTTAAGCACTAATATAAGCTAAGAGGGAAAGTAACAATACTAGCACTCCCGTAATGGAAAGATCATTATTTTTAGTTTGTATAGAAAGCAGAGCTGGCAGCTGTGAAGAAAAATGTGCCCTTTGAAAAGAACCTGCCATTGTTATATTTAAGCTGTTGGGATACAGCCTTTGACTCTGAGGCAATTGTCATATGCTCAGAATTACCCCTTGAACAGTCACTGGCTTAATGATTTTGAAAGTAGCAATATACAAGTAAAGAAAGCAAGGGGTTGGAGCAGAGAAGTGTTTTACGACCCATTATTTCCTTTGCCTGCTGAAGAATTTGTGGCCATATTAGGGGATATTAGGAGGTTAATAATGACACCCTTTATCTCTCTTTTCTTCCTTATGCCTTTCCTTTTCTTTTTTTTGTAAATATGTACCTATCTTCATTTAGGTAGAAAAACAAAGAAGTTAAGAACTTGATTGAATAGGTTTAATTCAAAAAGTTGTTTTCCTACTTACCTTGCAGACATGGTTAAATTACTAACTACTCTTGTTTTCTGTTATTTGCAAAATAGATAAAATTGAGGCGAGGGTAGCCTTGGTCTCAGAAGGACAATGTGCCATGTTTCAGCCGTGTTTCATTTATTTTGCACGTATTTACTCTTCCAATTTCATGGGTAACTACCCTGGATCTGTTAATGTGTTGAGTTGCGGGAATACAACAGAGAATGAGACACACAGAGATCACTGGCCTGTGGGAACTTGATGTCTCATATCACAGAAGATAAAGCAGATGCGCATCTTAGCACAAAAATAAGTAGAAAACAGGCACTTTTTAAAAAATATTTGCCTTTATTCAGTACCAGCCCCTTACTGCACAGGCAACTAGATTAAGGAGACAGGCTGCTCAGATGTGATCCCACTTCTACAAAAGAGGATAATTTAGACAGGGTAGGTAATTTAACCTACTAAGTTTGTATCTTTGCCCATGGATGGAGATTTGTAACAATATTTACTTCCTAGGGTTGTGATATGGGTGAGTGGCTGCTGGCATTTGGGGAGGGTTGTGAATCAGGGAACTTTTAGACAGGAATATTGACAAATTGGCAATGACAAATGCTGACGCTAAAGCTGAATGAACCCGAAAGCCAGGGAAAACAGCTGGCTGATATATCTGGCCTTAGTCTGGCTTAACGGTCCCTTATTAGCATCAGACATATTCCAAGAACAATTCTGGAAACCGCAAGGGATGTAAAAGTGGAAAATGCCTTTCTAAGGTCTTGGGGTCTGGTAATTTCACCAGAAATACAAGGTTGGGATTAACTCTAGGAATGGGGGGCTCAGTAGGAGTCAATGTAGGCCATGAGTAATCAGCCCTCACCACACTTCATCTTTCAATCAGGCCTGTGAATGAGATGCTATTATGCTCCAATTTTAAGATGAGGAAACTGGGACTGAGGAGGTCCGATTCATTGGAACAAGATCACGTCATTGGTAAAAGGCAATGTTTTGTTTAATAATGTTTATGATGCCTGCTTCCACAATGTCACAATATTTCTTGATAGTCACATACCCACATTCCAATTTTCCTAGAGGGGAAAAAGCAAGTCAGGGAAAGTATAAACAATTCAATAAATCGATTCCAAGTGCCATCCAAGTGAAATGCACTATTATTGTCAAAGGTCAGGTAGAAACACTGCATTTATCCAGGCAGAGTAATTTACCAAGGAAAGCGAGGTCACCTTTAGGTCCAGTACTGAAGTCATTTTTGTCTGTTGATACTGCCAAGTCTCTTTAAAGGACATAATCAAGTGTGACCATTAAGCTAGATTTCAAAAGCCAGGAATACAAACCTTGGAGTATGTACCCAGGATGTAATCTTGATATCATTTTTGTATTTAATAAGCATAATGAAATGTTAATATCATCCAGACACGTCTGTGAATTGTAATATAATTGTGCCAGTTGGTAGATATTTAAGGACATGTGGATCTATTGCAATTTAAATTCAGGAATAAATGTGTACAGATTTTCAGTCAAGGCTTGGCAGGATGCAAAAGAATTCTGCAGGTTAGCCAATGACATCATTAAATCTTATGAATGAATATGTTAAGGAAGGATAAAGATATGGGTGGAGAGTTCAGAATCTAAGGAGAATAAAGGAAGAACATCGTTTTCCTTGTTTTTGGCTCAATGTTATCTACAGCACATGCTTTTCTCTGCTTGCCTCTGGTACCTAGAGAATAATGTGTTTTGATCCTTGTTCTTTAACCTATTTAAGGCTCATATGGGAATAATTAAAAATTCAAATGTAGATTGTTTGGAATTACATATATATATATATACAGATGTGCATAATTATATGCATCTCTTGATAGCTAAAAGACATAACCTGTAATTAGTAATTATTTAATTATGAAATATATCAGTCCTGGATTGGATTCACACTCTTAGCTCTTGTGATTTTAGTCACTGTGAGTCAGTTCTAAGTGGTTGCTGACCATTGAGGGCCTGAGGGCCTGACATTTTTTTCTGATCCCTTGACACCAAGGTGAGGTCCTTCATCCTGAAGGTAGAAGGAAGACAGGAGTCTTGAGGTCCCTAGACATCTGCTAGCATCTTCTGTTGATACACAGTTAAAACATTCATACATTTGGAAACACTTGTTTTGTAGAATTTTTTCCAGAACATTTTCTCATTATCTTCTCAAGACTTTCTCCCCCTAGTTTAACTTGTTATATTAAGATAGATGCACGTAAGGATTTGACCTTGGTGAATGTGTCAAACTGTCAGGGGCTGGAATGCTAAAACCATCAGGAGCAGGGGAAGAGGCAAAGGTAAAAGAGCTAAATAGTCCTGACTGCAGGAGGAATCCAGCCTTAGCCAAGCTGCGGTGATGCGAGAGGGAACTGGGCTTGGAGTGACTGAAAAGCACCAGAGAAGACACAACTTACAAACAAATGGGACAGCTGAACCAGAAAGCCTAGAGAGGAGGAAGAGGCTAGCAGAGAAAACGTGTGGAATGAGAGGGCTTTACAACTCCCCCTTTTTAAAAGCTTCTTTCAGTTGAGTTTATAATTGTAACATTTCTTCCTAACTATCCTCTAAACCCTCCTATATGCCTCTTATGGTTATCTGAATGGAATTGACCCCTATTATTTCATAGTGAGTGGCATTTTAGGAGGTGTGGTTTTGTTGGAGTAGGTATGGCCTTGTTGAAGGAGGTGTGCCACTGTGAGCATGGGTTTTGAGGTTACCTATGCTCAGGATACTGCCCAGTGTCTCAGTAAATTTCCTGTTGCCTGAAAGATGTAGGACTATCAGCTACTACTCCGGCACCACGTCTGCCTGCTTGCTGCCATGATCAGTATCATGATGATAATGGACTGAACCTCTGGAACTGTAAGAGAGCCATCCCAATTAAAAGTTTCCCTTTATATAAAAATTGCCATTGTCATGGTGTCTCCTCTCAACAATTGAAAATCTAAGACATCCTCTTCTTGCTCTCTTTCATATTCATTCCTTTTTGCATTAATTTTGTTACATCACATATATATCTTCCTAAATATAATTCTAAACACATATATATATATAAATTCTTGCATATATATATATATATATATATATAATTTCTAAATATAACCTGCTCAGTCTGTGCAATGTTACTTCTGCATGTTTGCAAAGATGACCATTTGAATTACCAATTGTTACGTTCTTCTCTAAGACAGACTATTTCTCCTGCTCTCAGCATTGCTTTGTTGCCTATAGTTCTTTGTGTAGAATTGAGGTCCTGTGGTCTTTCCTCTGTCCAATTTGGTGTTTTGCATGTCATGTCGTTGTTATTTTTGATCAGTTTGTGTTAGAGAAGTCATGTTGGTGAGACTATGGATATAGCTTCTGACATTGCTAAGAGATACAATCTTATAGCAAACTCTATAGTTCTCTGGATTTTGCAGTCTTTCTGTCCCTGATTCAGCAAGGTTCTCTGAGCTTTAGGTATAGAAGTGTTTTGTAGATGTAACCATTAGGACTGGGCTCTACAACCCTGCAGTTTGATTGGTTGTGATTTTCTAGAATGGCCTCTATTTGTTGTAAATGGAAGTCTCTTTGATGGAAGGTTATCAGCGTTTGTAAGGACAAATATTTAGAATGAAGTTAGAGATTGTGCTGATTTTGTAATAGGTACTCTTAAAAAATCTGTAACTTTTGTAGCCCTGGTTGATTGGCTAGGTTTTCAGTATCAGATGTGATTTTCCTGTTGTTGAGCTGGTTGTAAGTCCCCTTTCAAAGCTGTTAGTTACCCCCAAGGTGTTCATGATACTACTGAACTTTTAGAGTTGTCATACCATACTGGTCATTGCTAGGGCTCATAGATGTCATAACTGGGTAGGACCATTGGTTGCCTTTCTCTTTTGGAAGCTTGCATGGTACCATTTGGTACTGTTCTTGAGAGGATACATCCAGATCAGTGCTAATTCAAGGACTTATGGGGCGTGTTTCTGAAGCATGTGGTGTTTAGCAATAGAGACATTCCTTTCACCTCTGAGGTACAACCAAGGGAAATAGAAACAGTCTATAATGTTTTAATGTTTGGGGGAGTCTCTTGGACAGCTCTGACGAACAACTCAAAGGAGGAGGGGTTTTTCATGGCTGGTATTAGGGATTTTTTTTTTTTTCGAGACAGGGTTTCTCTGTAGCTTTGATGCCTGTCCTGGAACTAGCTCTTGTAGACCAGGCTGACCTCAAACTCACAGAGATCTGCCTGTTTCTGTCTCCTGAGTGCTGAGATTAGAGGCATGCTCTATCACCACCAGCAGTGTTTGGATTTTAGATGGGGCATTGTTAGCTCTGACAAGAAAGTTTCATATAAACTATATATGCATATTTATATACAATATACAGTGTTGGACAGTACTCCAGTTGTTTGCCTTTTTTAGGTAGTTTATAGGATAATTCCTTATGACTGCTTCAGATGTTCTTACTGTCATTTTCCCTCCTGCCTCTTTCGTTAACTACCTTCGTCCCCACTCTCTAATTAGAGCCGCTCTTCTCATTTCCTTAAGCAGATCACATGGACCCTGCTATTCCCTCTATATTCCCTCCACACCCTACCCCAGCAATGATTCCTTTTCACTTTCCTGGTTTCAACAGTTACTCCAGGGTATGGACTCACATCTGAAGATTTGGAGCTAGGAGCCTCTGATTCAAGAGAACATTTGATATTTGTCTTCCTGGGTTTGTTATCTCACTTGATGTGATCTTTCTCGTTCTGTCCTTTTACCTTCAAAGTTCACGATTTCATTTTACTTTTAGACCTCAAAGGCATTCCATAATGTTCTATTTAGTACATTGTTTTATTCATTCTATATTCAAGGGTTCTTAGGTTGTCTCCATTTCCTAGCTATTGTGAATAGAGCAGCAATGAACATGCCTAAGCAAGTATTTGTGGAGTAAGATGTCAACTCCTTTGAGCATATGTCAGGGAATGGTATAGCTGGGTCGTATGGTGCACTTACATTTAACTCTTGAGGATTCTCCAAACTGGTTTCAATACTGGCTGCACTAGTTTACAATATCAATGAGGGTTACCTTTTAAACTGCATACCCGCCAACATTTGCTGGCAGTTTTTTCATTGATCTTTCAATTGATTCTAAATTGGTAAGATAAACTCACCAAGTTGTTTTGATTTGCATTTCTCTAATTTCTAAGAGTATTTAATATTCTGGGGAGCCCCCACCCCCTTTTGTCTTTTGAAAACTCTTCATTTCTTTCTTTTGGTTAGCTAGGTCAAGGGTCTATCAAACTTGTTTATCTTCCCAAAGAACCAACTCTTAGATTTATAGATTCTCTATATTATTTTCTTTGTTTCTATTGCATAAACTTATGTTCTGATTGTTTTTGTTTCCAGATGTAGATTAGTTTTGGATTTGGTTTGCTCTTGTTTTTCCAAATTTTTTAAGTTATAAATTTTGAAGTCATTTATTTGTGCTCTTTCTTGTTTGTTTGTTTGTTTTTTAATGTAGACACTTAGAGTTATAATTTTCTTCATAAAATTAATGTGGGACCTTTTCATGGCGGCGAGTCCTTGGTGAGTGCCACAGCTTCAGATCCACCTGCTCAGCTCAGGGTAAGATCAACCCTAGCCCCCAGCCTCTCTGCTCGATTAGAAGACATCCTATCCCCTTTCCCCAGCTTTGCTGTGTCCCACATTCCAGAGGGTCCCTGGGAAAGGCTCGCCCTTGGCGGGACCCCGGTTCCT
>JAQHUG010000086.1:5377567-5398584 GCA_028555095.1 Dicrostonyx torquatus | reverse complement strand
TGTAATTATTTGGGTCAGTGCAGCCGGAAAACAAACACAGTCTCTGTTTATACAAGATGTCCCAGATATATATTTTTAAATAGTCTGTTTTCATTTAGTTTCAGGAAAACTAATTTTCTTTCTTTCTTTCTTTCTTTCTTTCTTTCTTTCTTTCTTTCTTTCTTTCTTTCTTTTCTTTTCTTTTTTTTTCTTGTTTGACTCACTCAAAGAGTGATGAGATATTTAATCTTCATTACTTTCTGTATTTCCTAGAGCTTTTTTATTTTTTGTTGTTGATTCTTTCCATTACATTGTGGTCAGATAGAATGAATTGTTTCATTCTTTTTGAGTTTGCGATGACTCTTTCGTCTTCCAGGGTGTGGTATATTTTAGAAATGTATCCTGGTGCTGCTGAGTAGAATGTGTAGTCTTTGGTGTTTGTGTAGAGTATTCTGTAGATAGTTGTAAAATCCATTTAATATATGATGTCAACTAATTGTCTAGATTCTGTTTCTTTTTGTCTAGGTGAATTTTTTTTTAGGAAAAGTAGAGTATTAAAATCACCTATTATTTATAGATTGATGTTAATCTGTAATGTACAAAAGCAGTGTTATGTTTTTATTTTAATGCAATTGGATACACCAGAGTTTGATGTACTTATGATTAGGATAGTAATGCCCTCTCAGCTAACTGTTACCTTGGTAAAGATGAAGGGTCCATTTTTATCTTTTCCAATTAGTTTTAGTATAAAGTTCATTTTGTCAGATATTAGTATTAGTATAGTGATGCATGCTTGCTTCCTTGTCCCATTTGATTGCAATACTTTGGTCCTTGTTTTACTCTATAGGTGTGTATCTTTAAAGGTAAGATGTGCTTTTTGTTGTCTAGAAATAGATTTTTTTCTTTCTTGATCCATTCAGTCAATCTGTATTTTTCGATTGAAGAATTGAAGTAATTGATATTTAAAATTATTACTGAAATGTATGTATTTGTTATGATATGGCATTATTGCGTTTTAGTGCTGCTGTTTTCTTCTTAGTAGTACTTTGTGTTTTAATAACTGTGTTTTCATATTTCTTTCTGCAGTACTCTGTTATGCTCATCCATCCCTTCAGCCTGAACTATTGCTTCCTGTAATGTTTAAGTTTTAGCTTGTTGGTTATAAATTTTTAAGATTGTTCATATAATGGAAAGTTTTTCTTTCTCCTTTAATTCTGCAGATAATTTTATTGTGCAAATTAGTATAGGATGGTCATCATAGTTTTGGAGGACTTGGAATATGTTGCCCAAGGCTCTTCTGGCTTTCAAAGTTTCCATTGAGAACTCGGCTGTTGTTCTGGTATGTTTTACATTATATGTGACTTCCAGTTTTTCTCTTGCAGTTTTTAATGCATTTTATTTGTTACATAGACTTAATGTATCTCTATGCCATGGGGATTTTCTCTTCTTGGCGTGCCTATTGGCTGTTCTGTGTGCTTCTTGTATCTGTATGGGTATATGTCTCTTCAGTTTGGGGGGAGTTTCTTCTATAACCTGTTGAAAATCTAATCTACTCCATAAAAATGGGATTCTTCTTCCTGATCTATTCCTGTAATTTGCAGGTTTAGATTGTCCATTATGTCCTGTATTTCATGTGTGTTGTTTTCCTTTGCTTAATTATGTGTTCATATTCCTTGATTACCTGTTTTAAATCCTTTGCTTTATATTTGAATCCTGATATTCTTTCTTCTGCTTAATTCATTTCATTTGCAACAGCTTTTCTTTGTGCTTTATACTTGAATTATTTGGTTTTGTAATGCCAACTGCATGTAATTTCTTGAGTTCTCTTCAGTGTTTCTATCTCCTTCTTGAATTCCATTCTCAGGCCTTGGGTTATCTGTCTCATTTCCATTAATCAGGTGTTTATTCTCCTTAGCTCTTTCTACTTAGGTTCATTGAGCTGTTTCGTTGTGTATTCTTTAAATACTTTAAATTCTGTGATGAATTTTATGATTATTCTTTCACATTATGTGGCTGCTGATTCATCTAGGTAATTCATGTTGAACGTTTTTACAGGCCTGGTAGATTTTGCAGAGAGTATACTCGCTTGATATTTCACATTGTTTATATTATGAGGCCTAAACCTTTAGACTTCTTTTAATTTTTTTTCTAAGTTTTATATGGACAGACCAAGTTCAGGATGAACAGGCTATGTGCAGGCATGGTGGGTGGTCTTGGAAATGGCTTGGATGGGAGAAGGTGGACAGAGAGGGTTGGGCTAGTATAAATAATGTGCCTCCTGGTCATGGATTATGAGGATAGATTTGGCTTAGTGGAAAGGTTGGATTTGAATTTGGCCTGACAGAAACCTTAAAATTGGTTACAGTGCATAGTGAGTTTGCTAGAGGAGGCCAGGGCACTGGACGTGGTAGACGAGCTAAACTTGGCCTGTTGGAAAGGGTATAGCTATAGAGAGGGTCGGGGGGACTCACAAGGTTAGACCCTGGAGAAGAACATGAAGCATTTGGCGGGTAGAGAGCTAGATGCCTAAAATCCCTTTCTTTGCTAGATAATAAGAAAGCAAAGGCCATGGCCAGGGCTAGACAAATGCTCAGAGGTAGTTCAGGAGTACATAAACTTTTAAGTCTGTCTTTCAGACACCAGAAAGAAGTTAAGACTGAGCTACAAGTAGACTAGTCAGAGGCCTGAATTACAGGTAGACTAGCTAAGGGTCAGAGCCCCCACATTGACAATCTGCAAAGACTAGAAATGTCATGTTTTTTGTATTTTCTTCCTAGAGGAGATTGGGGCCTCTGATGTTTCAAAACTTCCACCAATAAACTAGAAGAGTTAATGAATATGGTGGACTTGACAGAAATGTTAGAGAAATACAAATAATAAACAAAAACCTATAGTAAGCAACAATGTTGAACTGTAAGACTCTCATTCTTAATATTGCTGTATTACAGTACTCAAAATACCAGGTTCAGCAAAGGAAGTATAAGGCAATCAAAGAAAAACGTAATGCCCATTTTTCTTTTAGGGATAAGACATTGCCAAGAATTCTTTCTAAAGAACATGAGAATTCATTTAATAAATGAGAGCTTTGTTTCATTTTTGTTCTGCTGGTGACAGAAGTCAAAACCTCAGCACCTAAGTTCAAGTTTCCACTATTCTACTCCCCCCTAAAGAGATGAGGCTTCTTAATCAACTGTCTCTACAACTATCTCTATATTTCTATACCAAAATGTATAGAAAGCTAGGAACAAAGCACTTAAAGTAAATCAGTAGATTATATTCTCATAAAAGAGAGAATATCAAAAAAATGACAGACATCACTAAAAAAAAACCAAAATGCAATCTTGGAATTAAATAATTTAAATGGCTAAAACAACAGCAACACCACATTTAATTAGGCAGAAGAAAAGCCAACTTAGTTGAACCAATCTGAAGGATACAGAGAGAAAAAGAATTAAAAAGAACAATTACTAAATAAAACTTATGGAGAACAATCAAATAATTCATATACACATAATAACTTCTTAGAGATGGAGAAAGAGAAGGAAAGAATAGTTGAATATGGGTGTGCTCATTCCACAGTGTAGAAGTCAGGGGACAGCTTTAAGGAGTCAGTTTCCTTTTCTATGTTAGATTCAGGTCATCAGGTCTTTGAAGACTGATGCTTTTGTTATTGCTTTTACCCACTGAGCCATCTCACCAGCTCCAAATTTTCTATTTTTGATAAAAGAGATTATCCTGCATATCCAAGAGGCTCGGTGTACTCCCAACAGGAAAGATAGAATAAAAAGAAGAAAATGAATTGGACAAGGAGGAAGGAAGGAAGGAAGGAAGGAGGGAAAGAAGGAAGGAAGGAAGGAAGGAAGGAAGGAAGGAAGGAAGGAAGGAGGGAAAGAAGGAAGGAAGACCAGCTCAAACGGTGATGATTGTATCTTATAATTTGCTGCACCAAGCCAAGAGGGATCTTTGAAAGTAGAGAGAAGTAGCTCATCATGCTTAGAATATCATAGGTCAATTTCCAAGCTAAATAGGGCAAGGGGAAATTTTTTATTTAACATAATTTCTTTATTGTTTATTTGGGAATTTCATATCATGTACCCTAATTCTGTTCACATCCAAGCCCTCCCATATCTTCCCCTCATTCCTGCAGTGTCTGCCCAAGAGAAAAACTTTAAAAATTCAAAACAAACCAAGTAAGCAAGTAGACAAACAAATGAACATTCTCTTTGCTCCTCTATTTTTCCTGCCTCTCCAATAACACTTCGTTTGTCCTGGTAGAATTGGGAGTGGCATGTCACACAGCATACCTTTCTGTAAAATCAGCTTTATTTGTAAATATTCATTGAGATGAATCATTGTTCTCATTCAAGGTCTCTAGTTTCTGGTACGACCATCATTGGATCCTCATTGATACTCCCCTTGGATATATCCTGAGTTATGGAGATCCTGTAGGTATCATTCCACAGGACCAGTCCTTTCAAGCACTCTAGGAAGACAGATGGGTTAGATGTTAGGGTGGGCCAACCCAACCTGGCTGTGGGCTGTTTGCTGAGCTGATTAGTCTGGGACACTGGGGCCATCCCCCTTAAGTGAGGGGCAGAACCAGCTCCATTTTGCCCATGCCATCAGGGTCAGTTCTCCCTCACCCATAGTGAGGGTTGGAGCCATCTCTCTGAGAGTGACAAGTAGGATGGGGAACCCAACTCTCTCATGTGGGTGGGGTTCAGATCTCATGCTCTAGTGTTCAATGAAGGACATGGCCAACTTTCTCAGGGCCAGGAAATGGTAGAGCCAGCTCAGCAATATAATGGCATTTCAATGTATTTTGATAAATAAAGCTTGCTTGGGGATCAAGAAAGTAAAACAGACACACTGGTAAGTCTTACAGACCAGGCAGTGGTAACACACACCTTTAATCCCAGTAGCCACACTAGTTTGCCATAGAAACTGGATGGTATATGCCTTTAATCCCAGTGGTGAACACCTTTAATCCAAGTCCCAGATAGGATTATAAAATGCGAGGAGACGGCTCTCAGTCACAGTCTTATTCTGAGATTCCTGGAGGTAAAATTGCCGTTTCAGACTGAGGTCAAGGTAAGAGCCAGCGACTGGCTGCTTTGCTTTTTGGATCTTCATGTGAACTCCAATCTCTCTCTATCTCTCTGAGTTTTTATTAACCATGTTTCACAACAAGGCCCTCTAATTTTATCACTCATGGTTCATATGGCCCCCCAAGGTGACATAGGTCACAGATATCAATACTGGCCCAAGCTGTAGAAGGACAATGGACACACACATGGCTCTCAGGAACAGTTCCTGCCTGGATGACATCTTGACTCTTGGTGGAAGCTCAGATCACACTGATCAAGATGGCTCTGGTGGTGGTATACATCCCCTGGACTCAATGCAAATTTTGGTGGCAACATGAGTCTTGGACTTCAACACAGACCCCTGCTGCAGTAGGACCTTAGACCCAGACATGCTCCTGGGCAGCAGCCAGATATGGATGTCACTATGGCCCCAGGTGGTAGCACAGGTCAACCAGATTGTCATGGTTCCAGTGACACCATGGCCATCAGATACCAACATGGTCACAGGTGGCAGCCCAAACACTGGCCATCCTGTGGCCTTTGGTGGCAACATGAGCCATGGATGTTCATACAGATACTGACTGTGGTACGATCAGGATCCCAGACATAATCCTTGGCAGCAGCCTGGGCCTGGATGTTTCCATGGCCCCAGATGGCAAGTGAACTCCCCACGTCAGTCTACTGCTCACCACCTTAACTTCTTCAGTTCTGCCTTTTTCCACAGCATATGAACCATCCCACTTCTCTTTCTTTCCCTTTTCTCCATCGCATATTTTCTCCACATAATGTGCCAGGTAGGCCTGTGGAGTAGTTATCTCCTGGGGGTCGCAGGCTGGCCCTTGAGTGTCTAGCGTCTACCTGAGTGAAATTTACATCAGACAGGCTGTGAATGTATTCCCTCCAGCCATGGGAAATTTTTAATATGCTGAAAAGCAAATAAACAGAATAATTATGTACTTTTATACTGGTTTAGCTATCTTTGAAGGAGAAGTTAAAACATTACATATAAAGAAGTATTGAGGCCATTGTCAAGAGTGGACCTGTGTTTACAGGAAGTACCACAGGTAGTTATTCAGGCTTGAAAGCTAATAATCTTTATACTAATTATAATTTTTAAGTAAGAAATAGACAGGCTAAATTAAATTAAATATTACAATATTTTAATTGTGAAATAGTCTAAGTTTGCTTATATGACTAAAAAATAAAAGTAGTGCTCCACTCACAGACCCCCATATCAAAGTTTGCAGTGGCCACTGAGTGGCCCAGCTCCTCCAGCAAGACCTGGGGGGCAGATTCAGATAATTCCTGGCCCATATTTTCAGGAAAAATCACTGAGTTGATTATGAAAGTTTGGCACTTTTAAATCATGTAGACCAAGTATGCCAAGTATGTCATGCTATAACATCAGTGTCTCCACACATGACCAGAACACCATGGATGCGCAGTCAGTTTGTCTGTTCTGGGATGTGGTCCGGGAAGCCCTGGATGTGGGTGTCATTGGCATTTATGAAGGGAAGTTTTCTCCTGACTTGGAGTTCTGCAAAGTTATGGTCAATGTAGGCAAGACAGTGATTGTGGCAGCACTAGATAGAACCTTGCAGAGGAAGGCTTTTGGGAGATTTTTGAACCTGGTGCCGCTGACCAAGAGTATACCCTACATTGTTTGTGTAATCTAGAACCAGGGACTAGATATCCAAGAGATCTCGTGAAACACTAAACTCTACTGATCTAAGGGAATAAAGGGGGTGTGCGGTGGTATCATGAAAATTATTCCTAATGATATTGTGCTGTATTTACAGATCAGTGCCTTCCAGTCCTCATCTGAGAGGCTTCCTCCAACAGCAGGTGGGAGCAGTTGCAGAGACCCATAGCCAGAAGGTATGGGGAGAGAGAATCTAAGTTGATGGTCTCCATCAAATTATCTCTGCAGAGCTTGGGGAATCACACAGAAGAGGAGGCAGAACGATTGTGACAGCCAGAGGGGATGGAGGAAACCAGGAAAACAAGGCCTTTGTATAACCAAGCAAAGTGCACATGAACTCATAGAGACTAAAGCCGCAAGTGCAAGGTCTGCATGGTTCTGCACCAAGTCCCAATTGTATATATTAAAGTTTTTAGCTTAGAGTTTTTATTCTGCTCCTAGAACAAATGGGTCTCTAAACTTTTTGCCTGCTCTTGGGACTCTTTTCCTCCTGTTTGGCTGCTGTGTCTAACTTTGATATGATAGTTTTTGCTTTATCTTATTATATTTTATTTAGTCATGTTTGGTTGCTACCCCTTAGAAGCCTGTTCTTTTGTAATGAGAGACAAAGGAGAGTGCTTCCAGAAAGGAGGGGATGTGTGGAGGAACTGGGAAGATTAGAGGGAGGGGAAACTGCAAGCAGGATATATTGTGTGAATAAAGAATCTGGTCCATAAAGTGGAAAAATGAAAAATTTAAAAAAAGTCTATGTGGTTTATTTTTATATTTCAACTGTACAAGTTTATATGGTAACAAATAACATATGTATATATGTATATGGTGTATAATGGTTTCATCAAGGTTGATGTTAGATGTAGAACATCCTCAAAAGGCCCACTTTTTAAAGGACTTGGGCTATTGGGAGGTGGTAGCATCTTTAACGATGAGGTTAGTGGCTGGACTGGGTCATAATGGATGGTAGGATTACAGCTCCTTCCCAAGTCCCTCTTTCCTTTCCCAGCCATGAGCCGAGTGGTTTTCCTCTAACATGTTCTCCCTTCCCTGATGTCACCACAAACACAAAGCAACAGGGTCAACCAATCAATCACAGATTTAAACCTCTGAAATTGTGAAGCAAAAGGAGTCTGTTATCTTCATAAGATTTATCGCACGTACTTTGATATCATAGCCAAAAACTGACAAATACACTAATATATATTTCTTGTACCTTTAAAAATGTAACATAATCTATAGGGCAAAAAATTTAAATTTAAGGTCAATCAAAATGTGTAACTGATTCTAAGATTAGGAAGGGAGGAAGTAAGAAGAGGGATATAATGAAATTGAATAGTAAGTATCCAAATAGTTAGTTATGAACAATAAGTTCTAGCACTCTGCAGTATATGTAACTACAATTCACAGAGATCTATGATGTATATGAATAAGGTGATGAGAAGAACTGGAGGGTCAAAATAAAGTAATTCATGACACCATGGAAACATTAATTATATTTGTGAGATCTCTATATGTTGTAGACATGTATGAAACATCACAATCTCTTTTTGAGTGAGAGGACTTTAATACAGGGTTTCTCTGCAGAGTTCTGGTTGTCTTGAAACTTGATCCCTAGACCAGACTGGCCTTGAATTCCCATCTGCTTGGCTATGCCTCCTGAGTGCTGGGGCTACAGGCCTACACCACCACCCGTCCACTATTATTTTTCTTAAAGAATGTAAGTTAGAAGATGCGATAGCACACTAAAGATGCAGAGGAGACTTAGAAGCACAAGAAAAGAGATGTCACATCATGTGTTGTGAAATATGCAACAGGATTCCCTTACACAGGCGTTAGAATTACTGAGACTTTAGGAAACTCACAGTATCAGACACTGGTGAGAGTTTAAAAGAAAAGGCACCCCACCTCACACATTCCTGCCAGAAAAGCAGCCTGTTTTGGGCAGGTTTTATGAATTATTATTGCACACATAAAATGTAGTATATTTCTCTTAAATCAACATTATTATTTTTTCTAAGTTTCATACCTTTGCACAATTTGTATTGATTTTATACAACACCACTACCTCCCTCCAACTCCTTTAGTCCTTAATGTTTCCATCTTCTGAACTTTCTCGTTTTCATCTTTTGTCGTTGTATTCAAAAATACCCTAAATCCAGCCAGGCGGTGGTGGCACACACCTTTAATCCTAGCACTCGGGAGGCAGAGGCAGGCAGATCTCTGTGAGTTCGAGACCAGCTACAAGAGAAGTTCCAGGACAGGCTCCAAAGCCACAGAGAAACCCTGTCTCGAAAAACCAAAAAAAAACCCCTAAATTCAACTAAGGCTTACCTGATACACATGAATGTAATGAATATAACGTAACTCATTTTGGGTTTTTTTTTGTTTGATTTTTTTTTCTTTTTTAAAATTGGAACTAGATTTTTCTCATGTATTATGTGTTTTTTTTCTCTTGATGATGGATTTCCCTTATTTTACTCCTTCTAGTTCCTCTCTGCCTCCCCATCCCATCCAGATCCAAAAACTAAAACTTAAAATGACAATTTTTCAAAAGACCTAACACAGCATTATGAGACAAAGAGCCTTCAGATTGAGCATTGTCCTGGCTGTTATCAGTTGGGATTCCAGGCTGACATCTAGGCACACTGTTTTGGGAAAATGGTATTTCTAGGAGCTGATGTCTGGTCTTGTCTTTGTTGAATAGGAGATTTGTTCCTTGGTTTCTGCTATTCTTTCTGGTTCTCAGGAGAGTGTGGAGAAAATCTACAGGGATCCTATAAACTGAGACTGCATCTTGTTTTCCCGGCTGCCTAGACCTGAATAATCACACAGAAACTATAATAATTACAACACTGTTTGGTCAATAGCTTAGGCATATTCCTAAGCTAGGTCTTACCATCTCTAATTAATCCATTTGTATTAATCTGTGAATCACCACACGACTGTGGCATACTGGTAAGTTTCCCATGGTCTTCTCTATCAGAACTACATGGCATCTCTTTGACTCCTTCTACTCTGTCTATGTGTTTCTGTTCAGATTTCCTGCCTGGCTTTTTTATTAACTAATGTTAATAAAAGATATTCATATCACACACAGTGGAATCTCACATCAGGATCGTGTCAAGTGTGGCCAGTGGGTGTTCTGAGTATTAGGTGTTTCTAGGTATGTGGAGACAACATTTTGAAACAGGGATATGTTGGTGGATCAAGTGGTTCACAGGAAGGAGAAAAGTAGGATGTTTCACCATAATCTGCTTAATTCTCTGAGAATGGAAACAGAGAGTAAGGAGCGGTCACAACAAAATAGTCTGCCAGAATGCTGGTGATGAGACTGGGGGACTGGTTTAGGAGGAGAGGAGGGAGCAGGGAAGATATTTGCAGTTACTCTACTTGCTTCCCAGCAGTAACACCACTCTTTATGACATGTTCTTGCAGGCTGTTTTTTCTTGCACATTGTTATATAAGCAGATCTCTCTCTCTCTCTCTCTCTACCTCTCGCTCTCTTTCGTGTGCGCGCGCGCACACACACACACACACACACACACACACACACACACACACACTGCTTATTCCCTGGGTAATAATTTCCCTCTCTCAACAGTCTTTAGCTGCCAGTAATTCTTGATTTAGGGGTGTTATTGCCTCATGACTCTCCCTTCCGCATTAACATTGGTCTATTGGTGTTGTCCTTGTTTCTTTTTTGTTTATTCAACAGCAATGTTGTTGAGGTAATATGGGTGTAGCTCGTAGAATATTTTTGAGGAGCTCCCCCTTTGTTTTCCACAGTGTCTATACAAGTTTACACTCCCTGCATTAGTGAATAGAGGTTAGTTTTTCTATGTATCAGCACTTATTTTCATGTGTTTTCTTGATGATAACAATTGTTAGTAGGGTCAGATGAAACTGCAATGAAAATTTAGTTCTCCATTACTCTGATTGCTAATGCTGTTGAACTCTTTTAAAAAACATGTACTGCATGTATTGACCGTTTTATTATTATTATCGAGAGTGCTTGTTCATTGGATCATTTACTGATTAGTAGTTTTGTTTAAGTAATCTATGTTTATTGAAAGGTACATACCCATTGAAAAGCCCACGTGCAATACTTTAGCCATATTTCTCTCAAAACTGGCAATAATCAATGTGTTATTAATAGACAAATGGATAAATTTGAGGCATCTATGATATTGTCAGCATTAATAGAGAATTATGAGAGAGAACTAAGACACAGAGAGAATTTGTGAACAAAAACTAAGTTCATATTAAATTTAAAAGCGCTAGTATGAAGTATATACCTACTGTGGGAATCCAATATATAAAATATCCTAAGAAATGCAAAACTATAGGCTCATCATAAAGATGATTGGTATTTAGGTGTGGTGCTGCAGCCAATTTTCTGGAAGAAGATGCAGGGACATCTCTGAGTTCAAGGTTCTCCTGGTCTACAAGAGCACATTTCAAGCCAGCCAGAGTGATGCAGTGAAATCTTTCCTCAGGACAAAAGCAAAAGAAGAATCAGATGATTGACAGGGGTTTGAGTGAGGAGCTGGGTTGAAGAGATGAAGAGCTCTTCTGTATGACACTGAAGAAGTGCATGTACAATACCACACATTTAGTAAACTTTACAGAGCTTTTTAGGCAGAGTCCACTTTGACACATCGCATATGAGTTTAAGAAATCTCTGAAGTGGGGTAGTGGTGGTGCATGCCTTTAATCCCAGCATTTGGGAGGCAGAGGCAGACAGATCTCTGTGAGTTTGAGGCCAGCCTGGTCTACAAGCATCAATTCCAGATTAGGCTTCAAAGCTTCAGAGAAACTCTGCCTTGATAAACCAAAATAAAATAAAATCAAAATCTCTGAATGGATATAAAGATCAAGAGTTGGCAAACACACGAAATGACCCCAGTGCAGAGGTCAAGGGTAAACACAATGAGAGACGTGTACAGGATCATGTGAAAAGATGTACCTAAGCACTGCAGGCCTGCCAATAGCATCTCCCATGGGGGTGGACCATGGATTCTGATGCCAATATTCATAGGAACTGAATAATTAAGTAAATGGTTGCATGCCGTGGCACAGATTTACTCTCTGTTGGGGTGCTGAGGTGGAAAAAAGTCACAGTGAGATAAGCGGGGGAAGAGAATGTGATTATCAGTGTGGAAACAGATTGTAGGCAGAGACAATAGTAAGAACAAATGTGTGGCATAGCACAGATGAACATCCTGATTTCTAAACCTGTGTGTCACAATTATGCATGAGGCTTACATAGTGGAGTGTAGAAGTTAAAAAAAATCAGCAAAGTACACCTTTCTGAATTTGCAGCAACCAAAAAGTAATTCATAATTAGACGCATGTTAAATGTATGAGGGTTCCAGAAGTTCCCACCTGTATTTTATTGTGTAACTCCAGTTTCCCCTCTCAGCACTCCTCCTGGCCTGCTCCCCACACCTCCTCTCTCCCCCAGATCCACTCTTTCTCTGTTCCCTTCAGAAAAAAGAAAGAAAGAAAGAAAGAAAATAAAAACAATATTCCAGGGCTATCCACTGAATACAGCATAACAAGATACAAAAAGACTAGGCACAAACCCTCATATCGAGTTTGGGAGAGGCAACCCAGTAGGAGGGAAAAAAGAGTCCCAAGAGAAGGAGAGAGAGTCAGAGACAACTCCCACTTCCACTGACTTTGAATGTTTTCCTACCACCATTCACAAGCATGTATCAAATTATCTTGGATTGGATTGGATTGGAATACGTTGTTTTAAAAATTTTCTACTTGAATGGACTTGTTTTTAGAATTTTAAAAATTAGTCAAAAGACAGAGATGGCTCAGGAGATAGAGGTACTTTACACCAAACCTGAAGATCTGAGTTCACTTCCAGGAATCCAAATTGAAGAAGGATAAAACTGACTCCTGTAAATTTTCCTCTGATCTGAACACCACACAACAGCATGTGCATACAAAAACACACACGTGTGCACAAACACACACACATATACACACACACACATGCACACATTATAAATAAAGGTTAAAAAGTCATTAAATGATACTTGGCTTAGAATTCAAGCAATATTTCTAACAATCTCTGAAATAGCCCTCAATATACTTCTGCCATTCTGTGCTAATTTCTTGTATGAAACAACTTTCTCAGCATTGACATTTATAAAATAAAAATATCAACAGTCCATATCAACTCCGAAAAATGTTGAAGATTCTCAAATCCTGCAGCATCAACTATTCAGCCAAGATTTAATTACTTTTTAAAATTTTCTTTCTCCTTTGTGGCATATGTGTGTACATGTGTGGATGTATGCATGGAGCAACATGGGTGTAGAAGTCAGAGGAGAACTTCAAGAGCCATTTCTCTCCTTCTACTATGTGAGTCCAGGCACCTACGGTAAGACCTCATGTTTGATGTCAAATACCTTTACTTGCTGAGCCATCTCCACAGCCTATGATTTAACCCTTTGTGTAAAATAAAATAAACATCTCTTTAATATGCGAGTTTACTTTTGTCTCTAAGAAATAGTAAAATTATATGTAGCCCAAAGAATTAACGTTTTTTATGTTTTAAAAAAATAAAAAAATGGATAACCCAGACACAGAAGACAGTTATCACATGTACTCACTCATAGGTGGTTATTAAACATAAAGCAAAGAAAACCAGCCTACAAACTGTTGCACGAGGAGGAGTGGGCTGTGTCCCACCATCTAGCTCCTGGTACCTGGCTAGCTTATACCTGAAATAACCACATGAAAATCATATTAATTTAATTACTGCCTGTCCCATTAGTTCTAGCCTCTTATTGGCTAACTCTTACATCTTGATTCGGCCCATATCTAATAATCTGTATTCACCACAAGGATGTGGCTTACCATGAAGATTCTAACCTACTGTCCATCTCAGGGCAGAGAATCATGGTGTCTGCCACACTTCCCTTCCTCCCATCATTTCATCTTGTCTACTCCACCTATCTGATTTCTGCCCTATCAAAAGGCCAAGGCAGTTTTCTTTATTCACCAATGAGAAAGCAATACAAAATGCAAAAGCATCTCCTACACCAACAAACCATAATCCCAGAGAATTTAGACAACAGTTGGGACACTAAGAGAGACTTACATAGATCTAATATACATGGGAAGTAGAAAAAGACAAGATCTCTTGAGTAAATTGGGAGCACGGGGACCCTGGGGGAGGATTGAAGGGAGGAGGGGAGAGGTAGGGAGGGGAGCAGAGAAAAATATAGAGCTCAGTAAAAATCAATGAAAAAGGAAAAAATAAAATATGAAAATATAAAAGGGCAAAAATAAATAATAAATAAAAATGTGCAATTTTGTTGAGAATTTTAGACGCTGTATTTTAATTATATTCACCTCCATTATCCCTACCATCTGTTACCAGATATTCTCCCTCCCCCTTTTATGTCCTCTCTCTTTTTCCCTAAAATAACCCATCAAGTTCCCATTTATGGTGCATGTATATTTCTGATTGTAGAGCCATCTATTAGAGAATGATTCACCTACCATGGAACACATTCTTAAAGAAAAATGGATTTCTTTCCTCCAGAAGCCACCAACTGTCAGGAGTTTTTTCTGTCAGGGACTTCTCTCTCCTCCCTATGCTAGAATGTTGACTGGCCTGATCTTGTGCAAGCAACCGAAGTGATGTGAGGCCATGAGTGTAGTCATCCTGTCAGGTCCAGAGGGTACAGTTTCACTCATGTACATCTTCAACTTCTAATATTCAAATATTCTAACAATATTTCTAGTCCTTCTTTTTAAGATGATCTCTGATCCAGGCGTTGGTAGGCCATGTAGATATCCTACTTATGGCTGAATACTCCTATAACACCAATTTCACATAGACCAGTGGTGAGCTTGGGTGCCAACTAACAGACCACTGCACAAAGAAATTTCTCTGATGAGGACTGACAGCTGCACTAATATATGGGTATAGAGACATGTATTTGGAGGACAGTTTAATACTGTGTCTACTTAGCAGACTAATAGTATTTGATTTACCTCTGTGGTATGTGAGTATCCCAACCATGGGTTCTTGACCAGAATTACAGTTCTAGATGAGTTTTCTCTTGTGGCATGGACCTTGAATCTAACCAAAAAGTGGTTGATTATTTCTATAACATTGCCACCACTCTTGCCCCCATGATCATAGTCAAAGTATTGTTTTAAAATATTCTATATGATTTGTCATCAACAAATGCTCAATTTGCATATTCAATTTTTAAGCCTATATGTGCTCAGGAGCCATGTAAAAGTTTCTCAGATAGGGCTGGAGAGATGACTCAGAGGTTAAGAGCACTGACTGCTCTTACAAAGGTCCTGAGTTCAATTCCCAGCAACCACATGGCGGCTCACAACCATCTGTAATGCAATCTGGTACCCTTTTCTGGCCTGCAAGCATACATGGAGGCTGAACACTGTGTACATAATAAATAAATAAATCTTTAAACAAAAGTTTCTCAGATAAAGAACATTCTCAACGGAAGGATTTAAGAGCATGGGTATAGATAGCTGTGTGTGTGTGTGTGTGTGTGTGTGTGTGTGTATGCATGGGTATTTGTGTGTGTGTGTATGTGTGATTTTTGTATGTAAACATATATTTTCTTCGTCTGTCAGTTTGGGATGATTAGAAACAGTAACATGCCATGAGAAATAAGAATAACTAACATGTGGAATGTAGTTCCTAATAACATTGTCCAGTAAAAGAAAATAGAGTTTCTTGGGAAAATAGCTATTCTATAACTGGAAGAGAAAATATCCAGGATAGGTTTGGAGCATCTTTCAGAGCCCGAGAGTCAGTATAATAAACATAACAGTAACTGTTGAAGGTTAAAGACACACTAGAGCCTTGGGGCTATAATAAACTAAACTAAAATAGTTATGGATTGAAACTTTGACAATGAACATTTATGCCTCCAAACTAATTCAAACAAACCAGTGAAGGAGCAAATGAATGCAGGAGAACAGACAAATTTGTAAGACAGAGTCCAAGCAATCCATGTGGACCCCTCATCCTAGAGGCAGTAGCTCAAATTTCCACATTTCCTATTGAACAAATATTTTAGTGCTGGAAAGTGACAACTCTACAGTGGAAAAAGCTAACGAACACTGCTTCACCAAATGACCATCATGAATTCTGGCAGTGGTAAGTCACCACGAGCACAAGCACTCCTGCTATGATGTAAGGGCCATGGTGCATTGTCTCCATAGGCTTCCTTCCCAAAACTGAAGGTGAGACAAGGGAAACCCACTCAATAACAAGGGAATCATGCCTGTGGCTGGTGAGGTCGTAGACCTGAGTGCAGAACCTGCTGCGACCAGTTTCCTAAATCAGTATACTTTCTAACTACACTCTAAATGCTTATAATCACAGATAGTTATAATGCTCATGTATCATCAAAGAAGCTTCTTTTTGCAGCATGTGAAGACTATCACAGGAATCCTCAATGGGTCAAAATGCAGAGAATAACTGATTGTGAGGTGCCCAGGCCCAACTGACACATCTCCTGCAAAATCCCTATGTCTAGAGCTTAAAGATTATTGCAGAGGAGAGGGTGGAAAGATTGTAAGAGCCACAGGACAAGAATACCTGCTGTGAGGTTGTCATGGAATCTAAAAACTATGGTCCCTTAGGTAAGAGCTGCACAGTGATTAAGTTGGCACGCCCATTTGGAAGGAGGACATAGCACAAGACCCTATCTCTAGACGAAGAGGTGCAGGCTATTAATGCCCCAGTAGATAACCCAGCTTGAGGCAGTCAACCCTAAACACATAGACATGTGTGCAATACCAAGTGAACTCAGCAATGTATATGATATAGATGTGTGAGACAATAATTACAATAATTAAAGAAGAGACCAATTTTTTATACCTCTTTAACTCTTTGAACCCTTTTATTCACAATAGGCCATGCTAGTTTTATGTCTTCTTTCTTAATGGCACACTGCTTTTGAGTTTAATTAGGGTTGCTTGAAAGAACATGAATGTGGGTTTGCTTTCCAGCACATGGAAAACTCACCAGCGACTACATTACTGAACATTTCCCCAGCAGCTATTAACTGCCGGTGCTTCCTTAGTTAGGTGGTGTGCCTCTGGTCCAATCTTGTCCATGATGAAATGTTGGTAGGCTTGTTCTTAAGCTTTCCTGCGGGTCGCAATAGCTGTTTTAAGTTTGCGAAGAGAATGGTCACTTCATGTCTTTAAGACTAAATATTTATTTACAAAATAATGTCTGAAGTTGTTTCATATTTCCTTCAAGTTTGCTTTCCAATTTTTATATAGGCATATAGTTCTCATTTTATATGATCTTATATTTTCAATTATTATTAAACATGGATTTTCTTATTTAAAATGCCTATTATTTTAAATTATATTATGCATTTTCTTATTTTAAAAATTTTTAGAAAATAAATATTATTTATTGAATAATTATTATATATGGAATAAGTATTATATAGAGAGATAGTATAATTTACTCAGTTTTCAAAAAATCTCTATTCACAACGTATCTTTTTAATAAAAGTGTTTCTTGGGGAAAAGATTTTTTTAGATTTTGTTTGTTTGTTTTTCATGTAAATTTCAAGTATACATACAGAGATGTGGCCATGTGAAGGGCAGAAAATGAGAAACAGGAGTAGGAGCCAGAGGCAATGTTTTTCACAAATGAAACTTCAGTTCTTGTTAGTTAAAATGTAGATTCTCATTCAGTGGCTCTGGGGTGCAGCTTGAGACTTTGCATTTCTAACAGTTTCCAAATGCTGCTGCTGTTGCTGCTGATGCTATCATCACACCTGCTGATGGACTGCTACCAGGTCCTGGGCATCTAGGCTGTGGAAACCACGGTGCTTGGGTACATGTGAGCCTGACTCACCTACTGTGTTCATTTCTGGCACTGTGTGATGAACAAAAGTCATATGCTGTACAAGAAACATACACCCATTTGAACCTCCCTTCATTTCTTGGCTAATGTGAACTAAACCATGAACATAAGTGGTTTCTCTGAATATGGATAACTATTGATAGGTCTCTGCTTCCTCTGTAGCTCTGTCTCTCTTTTCCAGATAGTTCACAATAGCAAAGCCCCCAACACTGTATCTTTCAACTTTTGCAAAAGTGTCTCCATCACAGAAATGGCAACATTATTACCAAGACATGCTTGAAATGACTACAGAACCATTACGGTCCCTACAGTCCTCATTGCCAGGAGTCAGACTGTTTAATCCTCCTTCAGACCATTACCATGAACAGGAGGATTTAGGAGACATAAGTGGAAATAAGAGCAGAGCCTTGTTTTCAAGAAAATTGACATTCTTTGCAGAGCTGGGCAGGGTACAGTTCATTTGGGATGGAGGAATCATCCTTAAGCAAAAACAAGTCAATCACAGGAAGAAGGCAGGCAAACCTTGTGTTTTCTCAGAAATGGATGCTCTCAGCAACATGCTTCCAGGGGTCCCACGAAAATATTCTCCCCCAAACAATCAAGCATGTTAGGGTTACATTTCTGCATCTGTCATTCAATCAACAGTTGCAATGTGACATGTGATCTTAGAGTTGTAGTTTCTATCCAGACAGATCCAGCTAGCCTTGCCTGCCGGAAGGAAGCCACAGAGCCATTTCATTTATGTGACTGACTTGAATTCAAACATATAAAGCACATTCCATTATTACACAGCCTTTGTCAGCCCTGATAAATGGGGCTATATGGATATATGGATGGATGAATGCATTAAGAAGTGAACAAACAAGTGAATTAATGGAGTGTGAATGAACAATGATTTAGTAAGCCCTGCTCCTTGAGAGTCTATGAATTAATATGCCAGAAACATCATCAAATCTGCCCTCTAACTAGTATGTGAAGATTGCTGTATCTAAAGAAAAGCAGGCTGATCAAATTTACCTTCACATAAATTAAATTTTCAAATAGAGAAAATGAGGAAAAATGCTAAATGACTATCTAGCGACCCTACTGGAGCCTCATCTGTCATGTCCATTACTGGGTAGCTAGCAGCTAGCATGGTTTCTCCATGAAATACAGATACAATAAACATTATTGGAAGAGTGAACATGCAGATGCTTAAAACAGTTGTACTAACAGTGCAAAATGTTTGAGAAGCATGGATGTGGTATGTACCAAGACTCAATATCCAAAATGTCTGGCTCCACCTAATATGCATTTCTGATTTGGATATAGGTGAGACTTAGTAACCTCAGCCAATCTTTGACAAGGAGTTATATCGAGGTAGTCCCAAAAGAGATACTTTTTAAAACATCCCAGTATGGTCAAAAACTCAATACTGAAACCAGATTTTTGCTTCTGAGTTCAGGACTATTGTAGAAGGAATGGGCTGCATTCTGCTGCCCGCTAGCTTAACCCCTGAAATAACCACACAGAAATTGTATTAATTAAATTACTGCCTGGCCCATTATATCTAGCCTCTCCTTGGTCAACTCTAACATCCTGTTCTAACCCATTTCTACCAATCTGTGTAACACCACGAGGTCGTGGCTTACTGTGAAAGAGTCTAACCAGTGTCAGTATCAGGCAGGAGCTTTATAGCATCTGCCACACTGCCTTCTTCCTCCCAGAATTCAGTTCTCCTTTCTACGCCTATCTAAGTTATGCCCTATCAAAAGGCCAAGACAGTTTCCTTATTCAACCAATGACAGCAACACTAATACAGAAGGACCTCCTACACCACAGGACCTTGCCTCTGGAATGAGGAGCTAGTTTTATCTGTCAGTTGATAATTCTGTTAAAAAGGCACAGTGCAAAACTACATTAGGTTTTCATGGATTGTTTTTTGCATGTTCCACCCTTTTCTGAAATATCGGTTAGAATGCTGGTTCAACATTGATTTCCAGGCTGAAAAAGAGTAACCCTGAGGCACATGGTAAGTAAGCCACATACATCATGAACCGGGAGCTAGGACTGAGCAATCATTGTGTAGAGTGGCTGTCCTCAGCTGAAGGGCCTGCCTCCTACACCTGTGCTGCTGGCAAATTTCACACACATGTACGTCTCTCTCAGCTACTTTCCAACCATCAGCTGGTTTAGTTCCAAAAATCAGCTGGATTCCAAAAAAATTTATGCCATGAATTCCAGTGAAAAATAGGAGATCATTCTCCGTGCACTAAAATGAACCAGTGCAGAAATAAACTGGGAAAGAATCCACATTTGAAAGCATAGCTTCATGTCATTTGATTTTATTTAATACTTTAGTTGGACAAGGTTTGCAAGTCAGTGGGATGTTCCATTGTCATGCAGCATGGATTGAAGAGGTGGGAGAAAGAGGCATGCAAATCTACTTTATCCCCCCCAAAGCTCTTACCTGCTTACTAAGGCGATCTCTAAGGGACCTGTTGCCTGGACTGTTTCAGATGAAAGAGGATGTTTTACAAATCGACAGCCTCCATTTATTAATTAATATGTGTGCATGCTTTATATATCTTCCACCTTTTTCCAAACTAAATTTAAGGAAATTTAAATGTAACCCAATATGTAAAAGAAACTTATATTGGAAGTAGATACAGACACAAATAAAGCAAAGGGGAAACAAGGACACATCCAGAAAATGAAGCGAAATATGAGGCCATCCCCATCTGTTCTCCTCTCTATAGAACTCTCTGCAGATCACAGAGTCCCATGAATCTGCCCTCCCTCCCCGCCAAATCACCCTCTCTTCATTTCCTTGTGATGCTGATTTCATTCTGATGACTATGCCTGGCCCCTGTTACTGACACAAAGCCTCTAGTTCTCTGCCTCATGTCTGCCCTGGCTCTGATTCTATCACAGCTTCCCCATTTACCAGAATCACCAAGGAAACTTGTTATCACACAGGTTGATGGACATTCCCAGCTGATCTGGCCTGACTATATTTGGTATGAGCACGGTGTGAATGCTACACGTCTGTGATCGAGTACTCTCAAGAGACCATTTATTTTGTTGTTTTCTACTATAGCACACTCATTAGACAATGCTACACTTTCTGTGAATTGGAGTCTTTGATGATCATCAGCAAACTCATTATATATAATCTATAACTGTGGTTAACATTTTTTGTCCAGTTAACTTAACCAATATATAACTTCCACAGGATTGTTGTTAGCTTAAATAATGGCCCTCTTGTTTATACTCTCACAGTGCCACACCCTTTACTTCCACAACTTGCATCTTTATTGTAATTATAGTGAAGTGTGTGTGTGTCTGTGTGTGTGTGTGTGTGTGTGTGTGTGTG
>JAQHUG010000086.1:5355188-5377547 GCA_028555095.1 Dicrostonyx torquatus | reverse complement strand
GAGAGAGAGAGAGAGAGAGAGAGAGAGAGAGAGAGAGAGAGAGAGAGAGAGATGTCCTTCTCCTCCCCTAAATTCAGCCCCATGAAGAGAGGGACTATTTTGACTATTATATGTCACTTTGCATATGCTGTTCATATTGCTTGCAGCCAAACGAAACTATTGCTGTTAATGAATAGGACAGGTATATTTGCAAAGGTAGGATCTCATATTAATGAAATCATAATTTTGAAAGGAATTAGGAAAGAAGAAATTATGAGAAGGAATATGTGGAAAGGTTTAAAGAAAACATGATAAAATTTAGTCTTTTTGTAAATAGACTAAATTTGTAATTTAGTCAAGTTGTAATAAAATGAATTGTTCAGATTTGGATTTTGAGACAAAGTCTCACATGTATCCTTACACTGACCATAAATTTGTGACCAACTTGCCTCACCTACTAAGTGCTAAGATTATAGACATACACAGTGATGTCTGGAACCAATTGGTCAAGGGTCTTACAGCTTTCTCTGATTCTTGATTTTGGGGTTAAAGTTGCATGTGAATAAAACACACTGATCAGGAATGTTTCATAAACAAACATCAATGCCACTTCAACTGGAAACCTGAAAAGCAGACTTCAGGATTATACTCCATTCCCAACATAGGTCGAGAGAAGAGCTCAAGCGGAGAACTTGAGGGTGAGGATTGGAGAGCAGAATGCATTCGTTGGTCTACAGGTAGAGAGCTGGTGGCTCCGAGACCTGGCTTCATCCAGGGTTGAGGTAGAGTCCTCATGGAAGTAGATAGGCCGCACTCCAGGACATATTCCAAGGATATTGCCTCTCTTTGCCAAACTTTTAGGAGATATGGAATATTAACGGTGGATTTAAACTTTTTCTTTCTGGCAAGGTACATTGTACAGTTCCAGTGAGTTCCACTGAATAAAGAAACAGAATCTCCCATATTCCATTCTGGCCTCAAACATGCCATGCTGCCAAGGATTACCTGGAACTTCTGCTCCCCCTGTACCCACTTGTTGACTGCTAGGAATACAGGCAAACTTTACATGCCCCGGCCCCTTGAGGACATTATATAACTGCTCCGTCTGCACACCTGAGTAAATTATGTAAGCCGTTCAACCACCTATTTCATCAACGGAAAATGTGAAAGATGTCTTTTTTTTTTTTTCTTTAAAAACCAGAGACAAAAACGTCACTGCATGCCAAGTACCCAGGGTTCTCAAGTATAGTAAATACCGTTTTTGTGTCTTTCATCACTAGTGGTTTTAATCAGGTGTTATTTTAGGAAACCCAAACCTTGCCATAATAGCAAAAGTGATGTAACAGGAACTTTAATTTGTGAAGCAAAGCAGTTTTGAGGCCAAGCTAAGCCTGGCTGTTGGTCTTTGTTCTCATTCCCCTGTATGCCTTGGGAAAGACCCAGTGGATGCTTTTTATGAGCAACTAAAATAGAAAAAAGTGATTCCCCAGGGTCTAGTGGATAGATGACAGGGTCTTACAGAATCAGGCAGCATACTGCGCTCAGTTGGGTGGTGGCAGGGCAGGCACCTGGGCCTGGCTCACAGGCTTTTGTTCAGAGTGGAGTCCTGCAGCTGAAGGTGTTCATGAACATTCTGTAATTCAAGTATTAACCTGGCTTGCTGAGCTGCCAGATTCTCTCCCCAGTGGTTTCTGCAGAGTTTGAAGTTTGTCAGCTCATTTTTCACTTCAGCATCTAACTCTAGATATGGCAAATGGTCTTGGGCTGGCCCCAACACTGATGAGCACACAGAGCGTCTTTTAACAGAATCTTCTACTTTTAACATTGCTGGGCAAACCGCAAGCAAAATGCAGCTACTGGCATCAGGAGATAGAATTGGATCTGACTCTGCCCCGAAAGAGTATTTGAGGAGAGGGGATGATGCATTCAGAAACACAGAGGAAAGCAGGAAACACGAAGACATTCAGTGTATCTGAGGCTTTGAAACACACAAAAGTATGGTTGGGGAAAGTCATGTGAGGATGTTTGGGTGACACTAAAGAACCACTGTTGCTCCAGGGCTCTTCTTCCTGTCATAAGATAAAAATTAATACATGGAGGCACTGGTATGATGGGATTATAATAACAAAATGTCATGCTCACGCTGAGAGACTTTGTAAACAATGGAGAGAAAAATGTGAATTGGTGCAGAAACAAACAAACAAACAAAAAAACCACTATTTAGGAAAGAGTTAAGTCCACCTAATTTTAAAAATCTTTTATTTTTCACATATCTTTCCTTATGGCTACATCTTATTGGTTCCCCAGCATGCATGTACATACTTCACATGTCATGTACATGTACATGTGTACAAACACACTCATATACTCCTACATATACAGTTTATACAGAGCAATTTGAGTGATTATGGATACTGGGCATGCATCTTGTGGAAATGCATCCTGTGGGGGGAAAAGTCAGATGACATGAGAAGAAAAAAGAGCTCAGAGCATGGTATATGGTCAAGTAGGTGAAGAATTTGTCAGGAATTTATCATGAAGGAAGCTTTTCCCAATGCTTTTTCCTCTAGGGTTTTTGGGCATTCCATTTGAAAGGCTGGACTATCGATAGATAACTCTCTTAGGGTAGAAGCGGGGTTTGACCATTTGTACAATTGGTAGATTAGGAGTCATGTTGTGGCCATGTTGTAGCAATAAGCCCATTAAAGCAGTCTTCAAATCACCAGGCAGATGCTATATTTGGGGAGAAGAGGATGATTTTTAGACCCAGTGTTAGTGCTTCAAGGCACCCTGTATCTTAAACACAAAGGTGAGAATGTCCTCCTGATTACCTAACCCATAGTCCGTGACTGATAATTGTGGCCTGCTGCCGTTCTGGGGCTGCTAAATGAAGGTTATCGGACAGCATCTCACAAAACATGGAGATCTCTGATGCTGGCATGCACCCTTGAGATTATTCCAAGTCCTGAGGCAGTCTACCCAGATTGTGCAGACTTCATGTCCTTAGACCTAAAAATCATTATAGATCTCTTCAGAAGACACGATCAAATGAGAGAAAGTAGATTATATGGTAATTAAGCACAGAGTTTGACATATTCTGGAGCTCAGTTACAATTCCCCCCTCATTTTCTTTTACTTAGAGCATGCAGTTCCCATAACATGGAAGGAACGCGAATGTTTTCAATTTCTACAAACCTGGTGGCTCTGTCGTGAACATGTATGCTTTATGTCTCCATGAGCTGCCATCTTCTTGTCTGTAAAACGGAGGTGGGAGTAACTCTGTACATAATATGTGGTGTGTAGGTGATCATCTGCTTCAATTGCCTTTGTTCACCTTGTGCTCACAGTAAGTAGTGGTGTCATCTATTAAATGTATTTTAACATGTAACCATGCATGGCTGTGATTTACTCAACAAAAAGTTGAAAAAAAAAAACCCGAAAGAGCCCTTTTTAGCTTAGTTGAACTAGGGAAGAAGATCCAAGAAGGAATGGCAATCTAAGCCATAAAGAACAGAGGAAGACTACAATGTTTTCTTTTTTTATAATTATATGAATAATATATGTTATAGCAATTCAGATGATAGCCAATGTGCTTGAATATTGCTTAACTACTTTGTTACCTGCATAGCACTAGCTTTTAGGAAGAAGAGAACACAATGTCACTCAAGCCTTTGTGGAATAAACAGTCCATAGCGCAATAAGAATAGTAATAGGGGTTACTCGTTCATTTCCTAGGGAATATGTGGTTCACACTGAATGCTTGTCTTTTGTTGCATTCTCCATGCAGCTAATACTTGCTTTAACAAGGAGAAAGCTCCTCAATTCAGAAACACTCAACAGGAGTTAATTTCTGAAATCAGAATGTACCCAATCCTTTTGCTTACTTGGCAAGAGAAGGACAAAATCATAGAAGTAACAGAATATGGTGTTCGTCAACAGAGGTTCAGAGAAGGTCACAGAGAGTCCTGGAAAAGTCTATGAACATAGGGTCCCCATTAAGGGCAGAAGAATGCAATTTCTATTTCTAAACAAACTTTAATATTTTTCATCTGGAGATACTTCTATAGTGTCAGCAGAAAAAAAGTCTTTGCATGTGGTTGTGTATTTATGAGTGAATTTTATCTTTAAAGCAGATTTGTAACTAAAAACAGAAATATCTTTTTATGGGAGACAGCTGGTTGGGAGATTAAAGATACACATGGAGAGGAAGGGGTCTCAAATTAACAAACATTCCTAGACAGGGAATGTCTGTGAGTATTAGCAATCTTTCAACTTGTGACCTAAAAACCTGTAACCTTTAATCAGTTTCCCAGGAAAGATTTCAGTCTATTGGGGATGAGGATGAAGAGGAAAATCTTGGAAAGTTTAGTACAACGAGAACCTCTACAATATCAAAGAATAGTAGATAACTATAAATACCATGTGAACCAGAAATTGGAATTACGATGTAATTCCATTTATGGAATTTGGAAAAAGAAGAATTAAACAGTCAAAACAGGACAATTATGGGTTCACTTTTTCTTTCTCTGCATACAAAGAGATGCATGCCTGGAATTTGGGGTTTGGTTTCTACATTTCAAGCATCTGCCATATGTTTTTGTTGAGAGTTTGAGAAGTTGAAATTAAATTAGCTGTGTTTATTTTTTCTAAAACATGCTTTTAAATGTGAGTTCATAAGCCTCTTTGTTGAAACTGGGTTTAATCTTTCAACTGTTAAATTAACTCCAAACAGGATTTAGGATACCAATGGTCAAAACATCTTTAGTTATGTTCTTCCTGGTTCATGGTAAGGTTGCTTTTAGTTTGTTTGTTTGTTCATTTCAATAAATTGTGATCATTGTCATGAGAACTTGGGTGGACCTGATGGGTTATCACCTTAACAAAGACACACCTATTATCTAACTTAAACCATATGGTCTTTGAGCTGATTTGATTTCTAGAATCATCTGACAAGACCAAGGCACAGTTGGTACCATCCACCAATCCTGCTAAAAAAAAAATACAATTAAAATCATTACTGTTGTATGATCCTGTGGGAAATTAGTAACACTATTATCCATACTTTCCTCTTCATCACCTTGAGTATTTCTCAGAATGTAATAATGTTGACTTAAATTTTAAAATATAGTTATTAAGATGTTTGTCTCACTTATAAGTGAATGATTTTTTAATTTACATAAGTAGAAGTTATGTAAACATAACTACAATGTAAAGGTATAAAAAATATTTGCTTCATAAAAATGCTAAGCCAAATGCCTACTCTCTATAGAGAAGAAAAAGATGCTGTTTAAGAGCAAGTCAGAAAGCGGTAACTAAATGGAAAAGACAAATTAGTAACACAATAATTGACTGGAATGAAAAAGTAATGCCTTTATATTATTATTAATAATTATAACATCATTAAAGGCATGTATGCATACAAACCTAAACACCCATCCTTAAGGCCATGAGTGCTTTGTATTCAGCCACCAAGAAATTGCCGTTTAATGAATCAGCTACCATATTGTACTGGAGTCATTTTAGTTAATAAAGTAGCTTTCTTGGGCAAGCAACCCATACCCAGGTGTTAAGAGTAAAGTTGAATTAGTCAGTAATTGCAAGACTATCCAGTGCCAATGCTCTCTTCCTTTTCTGTGGGTGACCATTGTTTGCTTTTACATCCATTACCTTGGAAGTAGACACACTTTACCTTCTTTCCTGCCCATTAACAGTCCCACATCACCGTTCTCATTCTAGAGCTCAGATATAGTGAAGGCCAATACACTTTTAGGTTCGTAGCTCCTACCATCTGGAAGACTTTCCTCCTCCAGTTATGTTTTCCTCCAACAGTATTGCTTGAACAACTTGGATGCCTCCCAATCACCCACCAAGAGTCAAAGGGCACTTGATGGTAGACACTGGGATCTTATATACTTTGAAGAATATACCCATTGCAAATATATTCCTTGAGATAAGTACAAAACTGATTAACATAGCATTGTTTGCCAAAGCAAAGTAATAAAAATAGAGGTATATGTGAATAAGGTTAACTGCTTAGTCATGCTTCCTTTATAAAACACAACATTCTCAAGTGGCATCCAGCCTGGAGAGATGGTTCAGCCACTGCGGCAATTTGTTGCTTTTATAGTGGACCTGTATTTAGTCACAAGTAACCACATGATGACTCCTAACAACCTGTAACTCCAATTTAGGATATCTGACCACTTCTGACCTCCATGGACACCATAGATGCAAGTGGCGCATCTAAATACATGCATAAAACACTTATACACATAAAATAAATAAATATTAAAACTGAATAAAAATCCAAAATATTGTCATACTCTATGCATGGAAAGGTAACCACATTATTTATATGACTGAATGCCTCCTTGTCCTTTACTTTATTAATTAATCCCTGAAACCACCTTCACAAGGTCGGTGAATGGTAACAGTACTAGCCTGTGTTAGAGATGAGGGACTTACTACATATGAAAGTGGGCTAGTTAGCCAAAGTTCCCCTATTTGCGATAGAATTAATTGTGATTCCTTAGTTGTTTCTTTCAATTTTTAAAACAAGCACCAGATTATATTTTAATATTTGGATTTGATTTATTTATTTGAGATCTATGTCTTAGCTCATGTGTAGAACAGAGGACAGCTTGTGAGGGCTGGTTCTCTCCTCCCATTAAGTGGATTTGGGAGGCTTGAACTTAGGCTTAGTGGCAAGTGCCTTTACCTATTGAGTCATCTCGTTTACCCTATACCAAATTATTAACTCCATGAAACTTTAAAGGAAACAGAAGCCTAACTAGGGGAAGAACTTTACATCTTTAAGAGAGGCCAAAGTATTTAATACCATGACAACTTCTATTAAGAATAACTTAATGATATCATAAGTCTTAAGAGGGAGAAAGTCATTAAGGCACATGGCTATCATGATCTGGGTTCAGTGAGCCCCAATACCAAATGTGAAGACCTTTCTAAAGGAGTCTCTCCTACAGGACTGGGTTATCTCAGTCCTACTCTGGTCTCATTGTGGATCATTAACTGCAAGAGTTGACTGATTCCCATTTCCTGACCTCAGCCTGCCAGTCTTTGTTCCAAGCTCACCTTTGTTCTGTCTAACTTTTTAATTTCTCTGAAGTTTAGGATTTTTCCTGAAACTCTCAATATTGAAACTCAGATTATGTATCTTGTTTCTGTGTAAGTCTAAGCCTGTGTTTTTCCCCCAAGTTGGACTGGGACACCAAAGGTGATTATATACTCTGAGTTCACTCTGACTCGCATCTGTGAGGTCAATGGCAGAAAGAAAGCTACAGGAAACTGTTGACGAAACACCAAAGCAAGTAAATGGTTTGTTTATAATTGCATTATAATAATGATCACAAATGTGTTGCTATGACCTCTTCTTGAAAATGAAAACTCTGGTGTGACAAATACACTGATACACTACCAACATACTGACAACAGCATAAATATTATTATAGTTGTTATCATTCCACAGAGCTTTGTTTATAAACTTTAAATGGAATATATTTTAATTGGATTTTCTGCCAGATACCAGGTATCCCGCCTCTGTCTTTGTCATCAGTGCCTCTAAGCACCATCAATAAAGGTGTCTGATTTGTCCTAAACATCTATGTGACTCAAAGAAACCAAAGATGAATGGATGTGAAAGATCAAACTGTGTGAATATGGTTGGTCTTACTTCTGCTAACACTGTTCTTGATAGAGATGATATGGAGCTAACATTATTGATTTATTCATGTTTAGCATCTCATCTTCTTTAGAGACTATTAAAGCTAATATTGTGACCCCATCTTAGAAATTGTGCTATTGATGACCTATGAGATTTTATGATATGAAAAATGTACAGTTTTCAAATATGCACTTTCATGACTTCAGTCCCCAATATATTATTTAATTAGGGTTTCTGAGAATGAACCACACAATATGAAGGTGTGGCTTTCAAATGCTTAGCGTCAAGGATGCTAAGCAAATGTTAGGGAAAGTTTCCTCAGACTTCTGCTGTGCCAGGGCCATCATGGGAGTGTGTATGAAAGGATAACATCTACTCTTCTCTCTCTTAACCACAGGTATGCATGTTGAGGAACGTGCTGTGTCAACACACAGCTGTACTATGTTTTTCAGAGATGTTTATTTCTACTGACCCTTCCTCTCCAAGGATTTATTTTATTTTTTTTTATTTATGGATTTAAGTGTGAACAATCATCATTCACATGAAATCTTCCAGCTGCTTCCGGAGTCTTTGAAGGGAAAACCCTTAAAGCCATTGTCAACAATGGCCTGCGAGAAGGTCTTTGAGGGAAAGGCCTTGGAGACAAGGACAGAACTGGAAGGGAACAGAAGACAAGAGGTATTCAAGCCAAAGAATACTCTGAAACCTCATAGTCTGAGGGATACAGACTGTTGGGATACTTGGCAGACAAGGAAAAATTTTTGCTTCCCCCAGTGTTTATTTCTCAAGTAATCCTCTTTGTGGATTCTGGGATTTGCCTCCGAGAGACTGCCACTTGTGCAAGCTTTCTGGGAGAAGCCTCAATTTCTCACCTGAGGATGAAGAGATGACATTCATCAAATACTCCAGGTCTGTAATGCTATGCTCAACATTTTTTAAAAATTAACATTACAACTTTGAAGATTTCTCATTGTTATTTTACAGGCAAAATTCCCACAACATGAAATTCATCATAATAACCAATTAAAAATAAAATTCTGTGGACTTCAGAATGCTGCCAATGTTGTAAAACTCTCAACACTATTTAATCTAAAAAGATTTTCATTGCATTATCTCAATGAATACCATTAAGATTACTATAAGTTTAAAATTCACATCTGCACTGAGGAAAGGTATTACTAAAGAACTGAAGTGGAATATGTCACAGAGGTATTGAACAATGAACTGGTGTTCAGTGCCCATGCTCCACTATAAGACTCATCTGAGATTGCCCACTGCTACTGTTTACAATAAGGCTTCCTGATATGCAGAAAGGGTGAGGTGCATTCAAAACTGTGCTTCACTCCTCATGAGAAAAAGCAAATAGAGGAGAAACAACTGGTAGGATTATAGATTAATATCTCCCAAGAAAAAACTAGAGGTCTAGCAGATTACACTCTGCAGATTGGAGAGGCAGGTTTAGATTTAATAAAAATGAAGAAGCAATGGGCATGGACTTAAAACTAAGCAAAAATTAATATGAGTTTCCTCAGAAAGTATACACATGTGCTCATATTGTAGCAGCATCCTGTTATATCTGTTTTGGTTATTTCACGATAGAACTGTTAAGTGTTCATAAGATGGAGGAAGATAATTTGCACTCTTATACAAGAATCAAAACTGGAGTCAACAAACCAATCAACTTGTTTAGGATAAGTTCAGGGTTCAAATACATGGGTACTACTAGAATTAACTAGCAGCCTCCTCCAACAAATTGGCACCCACTTGGCCAACTAAAATCCACTTAAAAACCTGAAAGAGCTTAATTCTAGTTACAAAAATACAGAGTTTAAGACAGCTTCTTGCTATTTACTGGTGGCATGTCACAGCTCCTTTAAGAGATATTTTCCTGACTCAGAGGCTGCTTTGAAATGCCGGCTTTCTGGGCCATACTTCCAGCACAATCTGTGACTCTTTCTGAATGTCCAGCTGCAGAGCATTTGAGCAGGGTCTGTGAGCAGACTGCTGCAGCTTGCTTAATTGTGACATGGACCAGCTGTGTGCCTAGAGATGGGGCAGTGTTCATGGTTCTCAGGGGTTGCAAGAAGCTCCACCATGTTGGACTGTGCAGAGCAAGTTGGAAGTACCAAAAATACCCTAGTAACGGTACCACTTAAGTTTTTAAGAAGCTCTTAGCATTTTAAGAAGCTCTCCTGGACAGTAAAGAATTATAGATACAAAATAGGACAGATTCAGACATTAAAGACCTCTAAGAGGGTCACAGTGTTGGATAAATGTACTTAGGCTTGGGAGAGAGAAGATAAAGAGTATAGAGTCATAAAAGGAAGTTAATCATTTTTAATAAAGGCATAAAGACTTTAATGTGACAAAGCACAGATAGTCATAGAGTTAAAAGGAGTAAAGAAAAATAAGCCATATAAAGATGGACTATACATAGAAAGTTTGGTTATGTATATTATTGTGTTTTCTTTTAATTTTTTGACGGTGAAAGAGCTAAATATAGAGAGACATTCCATTGTATGGGCTGCTAAGCTAAACCAGCATGTATATTATAAAGGTATCTTGACTTCATAATTTGGGTCTAAGGATATGTTGCTTTGGAAAACAGGTTCTTCTCTTGTCTCCACAGAGGATGAGAATCTGTAGATTCATTCTAGGCTAATATGATAGACAATATTGTATGATAGACCATGCCCCCCCTTGAAAGGTTGCTGAGAACACCCCCTATAAATTACTTCACCCAGCTGCTTACTGAGATGAACATAGCACAAAGGATACATCATCAAATGCCTGATTAACAGTGTCCCCAAACAACAGGAAGCAGTATGGAGAAAACTAGGCCCATATTCCCAAATATTGTCTCTATATATTTGTTTACATTTATGCAAATATAAATAATTTGCATTGGTATGGATCTTGGATTATTGATACAAATTTAAGGTCAATTTTGTTATACTTATATTTCTGCTCTTGATTAAGGTGTTGTGATTATGCAGTTCATTTAAAATTGTAATGTAAATTAAGGAATATAGGTTAATAGATAAAAATCTATAATAGTCAAGCTTATAGCCATGTTAGCTAGATTTTCTAGATGTATAGAGATATATTTCAGTTAGATACTATTCTTCAAATCTTTCAGAGACCTTCAGGATATGGAATTTAAAATTTTTAAACACTTAAGACTTTTCATGACAGTGAGACACCAATTGCTTCAAGAGGAAGATGGGCATCAAAGAGGCTCCTTCTGGAGTTGCTAGTCATTTAGGAAAGAAACTATTACCTTCTGGACTGCTTAACGGGACATGATGCAGGACCTACAAAGAAATGACTGCTGAACTTGCCTAAAGGTCACATGATCCTTCAGGATTCCTGCTTCATGAAAGAATCTACAAGACATTTTGCAGGACACAGAAAAAAATTGACTGACAAATTTTCAGTATAGGCAGAACTGTCTTTGAAATTTTCTGCTTCATAGGAAAGTCTGCTGGATACAATGGGCCTGTAGGCAAAAGATGGATGCCCCACTGATATAGAAGAACTTTGGGTGACTGTCCAGGTAACAAGATGTCTCTGCCAATTGAAAGTTGCTTACAATGCACTTCCTGCTTACTTAGGTAATATTATATCCTTCTGGAGTCTTGGATGAAGTTGAAGAATTTACAGTTATAGTTATAGTTTTCCTTAGTTATGATAAAAATAAAATAGATATAAATATTGTAACTGTAATTCTTGTTTGATACCTATTTTGTTATATATAATTTTACTATATTAAAGTTAAAGCCTTCATTTTTGTTTAAACAGAAAAGGGGAAATGGTGTGGGAGGTCCTTCTCTCTATGTGTTGATTTTATTGGTTAATGAATAAAGAAAACTGTCTTGACCTATAGCATGGGAGGAGGAAGGCAGAGTTAGGACAAGTTATAGATCTGCTGCCTGAGACAGATGCCATGGACCTACTGCCAGAGTCAGACATTCCAAAACTTTAGCTGGTAAGCCACAGCCATGTGGAAATATACAGATTAATAGAAATAGGTTAAATTAAGATGTAAGAGTTAGCCAATAAGAAGTTAGAGCTAATGGGCCAAGCAGTGATTTAATTAATACAGTTTCTATGTGATTATTTCGGGTCTAATTAGCCAGGCAGCAGGGAACTAACTAGCAGCCTTCTCCAACAACTAGATGAGAAAAATGATTGCAAGGACAGTTACTGTGGGAAGGGCATTCACTTAAAATTAGGAGGAGATGAATTGAGGCAGGAAACACAGGAAGTGGATGAGCTCTAATGAGGTCCTGAAGTCTTACCCACATCTTGTTAATGCATGAATTCTTTCTGTCTTAGTCCCTATCTCCAACTTTCCCTGGAATTCTGTCTAAAAGGTATCATTCCTTCATTTCAAAAAATATTCACGTGTCCTTAGTATTACTAGTATACAAGAATATCCTCAAGTGTGTAATAATGGTACTTATGTCTATGGGGCAACCAACAGTCTTTTAATTGGGCTTAAGTTCTGCTCAATAGAAAGAAATTCATGCCTTGTACTATAAGCCTAGTCATCTAGCTGTGGTGAATGAATTCACAGACCTTTGGAAGGAACACACTACTGCCACTTACCTAAATCAGAATAATAATTCTCATCTCTTTTTACAAGAGAACTTGTTGTCGTCCTCCAGATGAAGTCACTGTGACTTTTGAATCTCAAGGACAAATTTCCTTCTCACCAGTGATCAGTTAGTTCCCTAGGGTTCTCTTTCTCCTTGTTACAATCATTTTATAGTTTGGACTTTATAGATGAGTCCCTTCATCTGAGCCTTCAGTCCTCATCTATTTTGTTGGTGGCTTATTTAATTTTTAACTGAACCATTTCTAATCCTTGATTATTAAAAACTATTGAGATATTCCTGTTCAAAAGAAATATTTGTATTTTTTCCTGAGCACCCATCAAAATAAAGATACCAATTTTCTGCAAGTGGGTACATGAATTGGTTTAATTTCTATTCACAAACTTGGGGTTTAATATACACAAACAATATTATTTTAATTCAAATATAGAAAGACAAAAGACTTAGAATATATAAAACAATTTTGGAAAAAGGAATATAAAGAATTCACTGTACCTGGTGCTAAAACCTTGTGTAATAGTAGCAGCTAGGAGGCCTGGTTTGACAGAGTCAGAGCAACAGTGTAGAATGCAAAACAGAGTTTTGAGCAAGGCATGGAAGTAAAGCCCTAAAAGATAATTATTATATTATTTGAAAATACTCAGATAAAATTTAAAAAGAAAAAAATTGGATCTTGATCTGAAGTCCAGAACTTTCAGAAAACACAAAATAGATGAAATATTGAAAGGACACATCTAAGATTATCAAACATTCCAGAAATAAAAGGGAAAAATCATCAGATTTCATAAGACTAGACAAAGAGAGTCTAGACTTCACCATAAGTCACAAAATAAAAATTTAAATGGGCCCTCTTCAAATATTTAAAATTTCTGCATGTAATATAAAAGGGAAGCTACGTATTATAAGGAAATGTGGTGGTGTCTGATAAAGGCTCAGTTTAATGGTTTCCCTTGGGTTCCAGGAGTTCTCTGTATATTTTATATACTAAGCATTTTCCTTCTGAAATAAAATTTAATGTTCCTACCCCCCAAAGTCTATTGCTTGTTATTTCATTTGATCTCACCATCTACCCATCTATCTATTCCAGTTGAATTCTGGTAGTTGTTCACACTGCTCTGGCTTCTTCTCAGTTTTCCAGAGGGACGTAGGGTAAATACTCATGAGATGCTATCCTGAAGAACACTAATTTAATGAAAGGAAAGTGGATAGGAAAATGAGCAGCAGTTTCTAAAACAGTTTCCAAAATTGTGTTATGTGTTTTGCTATTCCTAATTTCTGAGAGCCTTTAGTAAGGTGCTTACTCTGAATCTCTCAGAATCTGTCAGAGCCTAAAGCAATCCCCAAAGTGTCTTTCTTTCCAGACAAGCCTTTTTTACAGGAGCTGATTCATGGGCAATTCATAATTTAGCAATAAGGGAAATTTCGAGGTGGCTGTATAGACCCCACACGCCCACATGGATGTGTTCATATTCATCATTCTGTTTTCACATGTTTCTCTGAATGCTAGTTCTACAGGGTTCACATTTCTCTTCTACTGATACTTCCCCAAATGCGCACTACTGAGCCCCAAACCCACTTCCCAGCTCTAATCCATATTGTTGCACAAAATATATTTTCAGAATTTACATCTTTTATTCTTTGTTCTTTCTCTTTGTATCCATTTTATTCATCTCTATTATACTTCTCCCAACTTAATCATATTAGCCATTTATTACCTATTTGTCTCATAATCATACCCTGGATCAACTCCTAAGTATCGTAAGTCATCTTTCTCAAAGTTGAACTCCAACTGAGAACAATCCTGGTTTTCTTAGTTTTGCCATTTCAGTAAAACTAACTTCTGATGACATTTTCAGCTAAGCGACACAGTGGGGCACTTTTTGTGCCTTACCTCCTCCCTCTGCATAAGATAGTATTAGAACTAACATTTACAGAGGACCAATATCTTATGCGCAAATTAAACCTTAAACACTCATTTCATTAGGGAAAAAAGAGTCATGTACTCACACCATGGCAATATAATAAACCTACGTTTACTAGATACCAAAGAGCAGACTCTTTAAATTTAATTTTCCTTTAAATTATCACTTTTAAATCCACGTGAGAGTTCTTTCACTTCCAATTTCTCTACAAAGCCCCTTTACTTTACTTCTATTCTAAACACTTGTAGTTATCTATGTGATGATCTATTATTTCCAACTTTTTGTCACACACTGGCTCCTGTTCCACATGACTGGATAATTTTTATTATTATTAGAAGCATTCATTGACCCCACTGGACAATAAATTAAGGTTACAAATTTCAGCTTGCTCTTAGAAGTGATTTGAAATGTGTCTTGGTTTCAATTTCCAGCTAAATATTTTAACTTGGCTATTTATTTATTTTAAGAATGGTTATTTATATATGTACACTTGGTTATACATCTATTTACTGAAATCAATATTTTGAATTGAAGGTCTTTTGTTTCCTTTTCTTTGTTTCTTCTATCTTTCTCTCTCTTTTTCTTTCTTTCTTTCTTTCTTTCTTTCTTTCTTTCTTTCTTTCTTTCTTCCTTCCTTCCTTCCTTTCTTTCTTTCTTTTTCTTTCTTCTGTGTCTTTTACATTATGTGCTCGATCCCATTAATTTTCCTGTCCCTCTATACCTTCACACCATAAACCCTTCTACCATATATTCTCACTTGCATGAGTTCATTGCAAAGACCTGTTGGTCTGGTTTGATGCCTCTGGTTTCTACTACAGTATCAATGCTGGGTCCTCACTAGGGCTCTTTCTTGATAGTCTGGTGTTACTCTGCCCTGTGGAGATCCTGTAGATTTGGACCCACAGGTCTGGTTCCTCCACATGCTCTGGCAAGTCATGAATGGGGCAGATGTTGGGGTGGATCAAGTCATAACCCTGGGTCTGGCCTGGGATCAGATAAGAAATGGGGACAGCTCTCCCAGGTTTACAATTTTGGACTGCCTCACTCACACATGTGCTAATAAGGTTGACTCTTCCACTCTTATGACCAGAGGGCCAGCACTCCAACTGCTCCAGGTATTGATGTGTAGGTGGGGCAGAGCAACTCTCCCCTGCCCTTGCCATCCCAAGATGGAGGGTAATGGATACAGCTCTCCCATGCTCACAACTTTGGGACTGGCTCACCCACACCTGCACTAACAGGTTTGACTCTACTGTGCTGCCCTGGCAAGATGCAGCGCTTGCTCTTCTGAGTGGTGTAGGTGGTAGAGGTCTCCCGCTGACATGACCACAGCGCCAACTCTTGCACCCACCTCAGGCATTAATGAGCAGGAGGAGGGTTAATTTCAAACCAGTGGATCCTGCTAAAGTCATTATTGCAAATTGGATTAAAAAGTCTAAAGAATAGGAAATGTAGAGAAAATTCTACAGGAAAGAGTGCATTTATAAGATGAGATTGATGGGAATTCAAGTGATTGTTGATATTCATCTCTAGGCAGGGATTGAAAGGATGGGTAAAAAATAGATGTATGGGTACAATATTCATGGGTAAACTGATATAAGATAGTAGTGTGTTAGATAGAATAAGACTTAAATTGTGGAACTTCTTTATCTCACAATTATGTATTGAATCAACTACTTGACAACTCACATCATCTTTCTAAAGTTGAATTCAAATTCCCCAATTCTAGTCTTATTAGTTTCTTCATTTCAATAATATCCACCTCTACTAATATACTTCAGCTTTTTTTATCCATTCTGAGTTTCTAAGTAAAGAGAATTGTCCTTAGTAAACTTGTACTCTTGAAAACATGAAGATGCTTGGATCCTTCAAACCCCAATTCTCATATTCAGCTCATTCATGGCATACCAGAAGAAACTATGTCATTGCAATTCCACATGTGAGGATGTGTTGTAAGAACATCTAAGAACAGCGACAAAATCATTGTTATGATTCATTGAAGGGTTTCCTATCGACGACTGGTTCCCTGTTGCTATGTTCCACATGAAATGAAGTAAAGGGAGGTTATCATCCTTATCTTGATAAACTGAATCACTGAGGATCTTGCTTATGAATTATTTGCTAGTGAAGATATTACTAATGTGGTTTTACTTGCTCTTAGTAAATACCAACTCACTTTCTGCATAAACACGATGTGACCACAGGTATCAGCAGTTCACCTGATGCCGCCTTTCCTTACTGTAGCTTCTGTGTGACTTCATTTCTGTTGTTAAGTTGCCTACCTGAGATGTAAATTAAGGCTTTAGAAAATTTATTCTAGAATCCCAGCTATGGAAGGACAGAGAAGGAGGATGGGAAAAAGTTCACGAAAAGATTTAAATGAATTCCTATAAAGAAATGGTGGCCCGTTGCAACTGGATCAACTGGAGTGAGAACACAGGTCTGCATGATCACATGCCAACTAGACACTGACCACATGCTACTTCAGTGGGACTAAACAATTCCCTCTAGCCAAGACATTTCCCAAAGATGCCCGACTGCTGATGGCTGTCTGTAAAAGGCATTTTCAGTAGGGAGATAAGAGGTCCTTTAAAAGGGCACTTGGGTGGTCTACCACAAAAATGCATTCTATTTCAAAGTAAAGTTGGGTGACTGGAAATCAGGTTGACAAAGAAGTAAAAAGCACTCTACTGGTAGAGGTGACTTGAACAGTGCTTCAGACTTTGCTGGGTTTTTTTTTTTGTGTAGTTTTGTGGGTTTTCCCAGTGTGGAAAGAGATTAGCCACTAGTTACAGCTCTCTGTGATTCTTCAATGTGTTGTCATCAATATTGACAAAGTCATTTAAAGCTTGGATTTTGTGCCTCTTTTTCCTTCACTGCTCAGTTGCTCTTCTCCTAGTGGCCATCATGTTCTCTTTTCTCTCAGATGAATTGTTATTGTTCTTTTGCATGAGAAATGCTTAAATCAGGTGAGGTCGACCTGTGTATGGACAATTATATGTCAAAAATAAAGACATCGGTTGATTCATGATGAGTATTTGATGAAAAGCAATACCAACTGGCCAATTATGTTGAAATCCTTCCTCTATTCCTTCTGTTGAAAGCAGGAAAATAATACTTTGATTGGGAAGAAAACAATAGGTCATGTTAAAATTCAGATGTATCATACTCTGGTCCATTTCTATTTCTACGTTTGATTTAGTTTCTTGTAAATCCACCCCATCTTCCATTTTTTAGTGGACTACTCATGGGCTTTTGTTTCCATGTTAGAAATACTTCTCCCCTGCTACTGATGCTTCTTTCTCTGTTCCATTTTCTCTTCCACTCCCATTGCCTCCATGTTTGCTCCTTTTTAGTAATAAGGAGCAAACAAAGGGCCTTGCATAATATTAGGCTCTACATTGATGTACAGCCCCAGCTCAATCCATCCTTCTTAATCCAAAAGAACTATCCTAGTAATCTGTCTTGATCTATGAGCTAAATAAACACTCAGTGCCTGGATAATAGGTATCAGGGTAAGAAAAAGATGATCTGTAGCTGCAAATATTCTCTGTTGGTCTCCCTGTACCAGGTTTTCTCTACCCACCTGTTCCCAAAGCTGTTTATAAAATAACCCCTTTGAGGCTTTATATTAATTACATACTTTTTGGTCTATTAGCTCAGGACTCTCATTAATTAACTCTTACATCTTAAGTTAACCCATTTCTATTATTTTTTTATTTTACCACACGGCTCATGGCTTGTTATCTCTTGCTTCTTGGGCAGCTACATGGCATCTGCCTGACTCCACTTTCTGTCCTCCTCTATTTCTGCTTAGATTTCCTGTCTTGCTATGTTCTGCCCTGCCTTAGGCCAAAACAGGTCCTTTATTAATCAATGGTAATAAAACATATTCACAGCTTACAGAGGGGAATACCACATCAATAATAATGTAACTATATTGCATATCTGATTCAGAATTTAAAAAGAAATCACAAGAGACTCAAAATTAATGTCTTCCTTAAGGTGATTATCTTAATGTTTTTTATAGTAGCATAATATGATAATCATTATTACAAAAGTAAAAGTGATAGTAATAGAACTCATATAATAAATGTTTTATTTGGAACAATTCTTTTATTGATTCTTTGAGAATTTTGCATCACGCACCCCAATTCCACACATATTCTAGTCCCCTCATATCTGCCATTAACCCTTGTAGCATCCCCCCACAAAAGGAAACTAAAAGAAATAATAGAAATAAAATAAAAATAAGAAGTAATACAAATAAGAATATTAATTTAAGAGCAAAAAAGCAAAAACAAAAACGAGGAAATAAAACCAAAGCATCAAATAGAAAATACCTCACTCCTATGTCTTTCCTGCATCTACATCTCTTCTTCATTCATCTTAGTGACTGGCATTGGGAGCAGCTGTGTATCATGCATTATACCCCTCTGCCCAAACAGCTTTACCTGCAAATATTTATTGTGTAAGGTGTTGTTCATGAGGTTCAAAGCCTCTGGAGTCTGGTATACCATCAATACAGTAAATGTTTTTGACAAAATAAAAACATGAATATTCAACAATGCAAGCCTCTAGGTATGGAGGACTAAACCCATGATATTTGAAGACCCTGTAGTAAATGTGGCTTGACGGAGAATAGGAATCAGGAGTGGTAACAAGGAAATCAGAAGGAACTGGACAGTGAGAAAAACCACGTCCTTCACAGGAACACACACACACATCCCTCATTATCAGGTTCTGCCATCAAAGCATGTTGAGTCAGAGAGAATGGACAAGGACAAGAGTTACACTGTGTCACACCCATAATAATGCATTCTCAAATTTAAGAGGAGTTTCTTCTTTTCCTCTCCTTACCCTTTTCTATTTTAAGGCTTTGTCTTGAGTCCTGACACTCCTCAATGTTTTTCTAGTTTACAGAGAATGCTCTTTTCGTATGACTTAAATAATGAAGCATTTTGCATAGCAATTTTGCATTTTCAAACCATCACACCATTGTTTTTCACAAACGGATTTAAATTAAGAAGTTTAAGAACAAATTTGTGTCAATTTTCAAACATTTCCAAAGTACTTCAGACACTCAGAAAACAAACATACATTGAAGCTGAATTTGAGCAATTTATCAGTGAAACCAAGCAGGATAAATTTGACTTGTCAGTTCTTTATGTTAGGAGCAGGCATGGAAAACTGAAGGTGCACAGGCTTCTCCTAAACTCCATGCTGCCAAGTAGTTAGACTCCTCGTTGACTGCAAATTCGTGTAATATATAAAGTTCTAAAGAAAAAATTCTTACCACCTCCTGCTAGAAAAGTAGATTCCCATGAGGCTCAATCTATGAGGCACAATTCATTTTCCACAAACATGCGGTTTCCTCTCTCTCTCTCTCTCTCTCTCTCTCTCTGTGTGTGTGTGTATTTTGTTGCTGTTTTTCATGTGTTCCTTTGGTGGTAAATGCTTTCTGTAACAACTTCTCTATGAGAATTAACCATTATCTTCTCAGTCTTTCCCATGTCTCTCCAATGTGTCATCATTAACGTTTAACATGGGTATGTATATTATAAACTATATCAAGTTTAATAGATACATCGACTCAAGAGAAAACAAAAGACAAGGGAAGCAATGCTTTCCAAAAGCTTGATGGACAGAAAGTTTGGAATTTTGCATTTCTATCTTGTGTAGAAACTAGACATAAATATTTGTGTGTAAAATATTGTATGAAAGGAAGCACTGTAAAGTTTTAAAGCTGTGTATGCTGAAGTAGCTAGGGACTACATATAATCACCTGCAGTTTACATTGAAACATTAAGAACAAAGAAAGAACAGATTGCTTGCTTGGGAGAGGCACAGATATGTGAGTTTAAAATGAAAATAGTAAAATATTAATAATAGAAGGTAGGTGGGAGGCATGAGCTCTTTCACTGTAAAATGCTTAAAATGCTTTCAATTTGGCAAGATGCTTGAAAAATTGTATAAGGAAATGTTTGGTAGGAGTAAAAAAGGTGAAAAGTAAAAGTTAACCACAGAGAAAACAGATATAAACAAAGAAACAGTATGATCTCTTCTAATTCACATGTTAAGTAACAACTCCACTCTTTTTATTCATTCATTTTGTGCATCTGCTATGGCTCAGCGCTGAGTTGAACATTGCTGACTCCATTTACACATATGGAAGTAACATGCCATGCAGTCTCTATAATAAAGTGCTGAGGAGGAGGCTAAAATACCTATGCTTGCATCTACATGTACCTGCTTTGTCATATTGGACTTTAAAAGCTCTTAAAATAGGAGAAAACTGTCTTTGCATTAGAAAGAATCTAGAAAGGTCGAAGAGAACATTGCTGAATATTTCTGTGGAAGATGAAACTACTGAAGTTCTCTCTGTGTTCTCATTATGACCTAAGTATCCCTGCATACATCAAAGATGATAAAAGAGCTCATGTGTAGGGAGTTTAATGTTGATCTTTGTGTATCTAAAAAGTGTGAGCAGAAACATTAAATGGAGACAACAACCCAAGTGTGTGGATCATCCTGAAGCCATTACTTTATTCACATATGATTTTTAAATTATTTAGATTGTGGGAACCTGACTTGAGAATACATTGAAGATGTAAGCATGATTCTGAGGAAGTCATATACCTTTTTCTTCAGATTTTAGAGATTAGGAAGGACATAAACATAGCTTGACTTTGTTAAAAGGTCTGGAAGGATGAATCAATGGTTAAGAGCATTCATTGCTCTTGCAGAAGCCCTGGATTCAGTTCTCGGTACCACACGATGACTTGCTCCTAGCCATCTGCAACTCCAGTTTCAGAGTATCAGACAGCCTCTTCTAGATTCTATGAGCACCAGTATCCATTTGATGTACTTGCATATAGGCAGGAAAAACACTCATACACATACATTAATAAGAAATATACCTAGAAAGAAAATTCACTACAGTATCACCATTTTTTGGGCCAGCCTCCCAGCAGCACAGGGCTTGAAAGGAAAACCTGCAGCATCAGTATGTACTGGACATTTTTATGTGAGGGGTTAGGGAAAAAGACACACACTTTCTTGACGGTTTCCTTCAGACCTGTTCTTTATTCTTCTTTTGCATCATCTATTCTTTATTTTCTTGGTGGTTTGCTGCTCTCAGTCTTGATGTTTTCCTTCTAATTCTATCTTTATTTTTGATGGTTACCTTCTAATTTTCTCATTTTTGAAGTTTTTTTTTCTAACTCTTCCATTCCTAATGTTTTCCTTCTAACTCATTTTAACTCCTTCATTCTTGATGTTTTCCTTCTAACTCTCATCCTTGATGCTTCCCTTCAAGCCCACTTTAACTCTCTCTAACTCTATCTCTATTCTTTCCCTTATAGCTTATATACCCCAGCAAAATCTTCTGGGAAATATAAAAATTACAATGAAGTTACATTCTGTTTTTTAAGTGAATGATTACAATGAATACTAAACAGTAAAAAAAAAAAAAACCACATCATGTTTCCATATTCTTTACATAACTAAATATTTTATGTATTATGGGCAAAAAACAAATTATCCCAAGAACGCATATACATTCATACCGAAGCAACCAGTTATAGATTAACTGAGTGTTTTTCCTGCCTATATGCAAGTACATCAAATGGATACTGGTGCTCATAGAATCTAGAAGAGGATGTCTGATACTCTGAAACTGGAGTTGCAGATGGTTAGGAGCAAGTCATCATGTGGTACCGAGAACTGAATAGAGGGCTTCTGCAAGAGCAATGGATGCTCTTAACCACTGAGTCATCCTTCCAGGCAAGCAAGGTATTCTTGTTAGGTTTTTTACTGGCAGGCTGCATTTTGTAATTACAAAGAAAGGGCCAATTGTTTTATTACTTATCTTGAAAGATAATCTTATAAGGAATCTTAATGGAGTTATAAACCTGAACATTTATATATGAAAAACATTCAGTCAGCTCTGTTTTAAATATTTTTTTAAATTTTTTTAATTGTTAAAAGAAAATTTACATTTACTCCCCTTGTTCCCGGCCCTTCCGCTCCCGCACTAATCCACCGCCCTCCCCCTGCTTCCTTAAGATGGGGCAGGATACCCTGCCCTATGGGAAGCCCAAGGCCCTCCCCCCTCCATCTCAGTCTAGGAAGATGTGCATCCATATAGAATAAGTTC
>JAQHUG010000086.1:5306349-5353748 GCA_028555095.1 Dicrostonyx torquatus | reverse complement strand
CATGTTCATCTTCCTTAGCGATCAGGGAAATGCAAATCAAAACGACTTTGAGATACCATTTTACACCTGTCAGAATGGCTAAAATAAAAAACACCAATGATAACCTATGCTGGAGAGGATGTGGAGTAAAGGGAACACTCCTCCATTGCTGGTGGGAATGTTTTAAATCTTTAGAGTACACACCTACTCATCAATAGTTTCTTATATCAGGAGATTGGGTGCAGAAATGGGTATAAGAAACTTATAATTGCCTTTGGTCATCAACAAATTCTAGCAAGGACAGTGCATCAGTAATAATTGGGCTGCTTTGTTCTTGTTCCATATTGTATTCTGTGCCTCTCTGAAACTTTAGATTGTCTTCTTGGGTCTTTCACCTCAAAATTATTTGACAAAAACTTCTTAATCTAACATTAAGTTACTTTTAAAGGTTTATTTCCGCTGTGATGTTCTCTAAAACCTGTGAACACATGTCCCAACATTACGGTTAAAAGAATTTAAGCTAGGTGGGCAACTAGAACTCAAATGTTATTCTTAATCATTAACCTTAGCCACAGTGAATATGGCTACTCAATAGAAACTCATGTGTTCTAGCTATGTGACACTTTCTTGTATTTATTTTTATTCACCAAAACTCTGTATAAACTAGCATTATTATTATCAATTAGAGAGTACGGCTTAGGAGGAAATCATGTTGATGACAATCCACATATATAAATTTGCAGTAGAACCAGGTGTCTCCATGAAATAAACATACTACATACAGGCAGTCAGGATCTCTGTACATCAGTAACAGCAGCAAGCATGTAAAGGCACAGCAGAAGCAAAAGACATTCCAGAGTCTGTGGTCCCACTGACTTACCTAAAATGAGATCCACCCATCAGAGATTTTCTTCCTGGTCGGTAGATATCTTGAACTTCAATTGTTCCTCTGACATGGCCACCAGTACTATAGTAAAAAGGAGCCAAGTTTACAAACAGTAAAGAGTATCAGTACTTAGGAAAAACAGGTAATTTATCAGTCTACTAGTTCAAGACCATGAATACTGGTTTTCTATGTTGTGGTTAATTTCTCTCACAACTTGTGAATTGTTACTAAAAATTAGTGATTGAGCACATGTCTTTGTCTCCAATCCACTTACAAGTTCTCTAACACCACAGTTAAACACTAAAGGGACCAAATGTCTTAATACAAGACAGTAGCAGAATGTAGGTAATAAATTCCTAAGTTTAAATAACAGTCAAAGACTATCAACATTTCTAAAACCTTACAGGTAATTGCAGAGGACAGATACATAGACACATGCAGATAAAAAATGCTGAAAATAAACATGAAAATTGTTAGTGAGGAATTTGTCTTTAAATTGAAACAAGAACTAAATGTTATAAAAAGAATATTCATAAAAGGGAAAATAGCTTACATTGAAAGCACCATATCAGAAGTAAAATAACAAGCATTGAAAGAGATGAGGCCATGAAGAAAAGGGTAAGAAAAGATGTAATTAGGGATTCATGTTCAATGTTTAATGTTAATAATTTATGTGCAAGTATTTCATAGAAATAAAATAAATTTGTGAAAAATTATCCGATAAATCATCTTGATAATTAAAATTAATGTGTTCCATACCAAAAGTTACATTGAAGGCTTCGTAGTAGGAACAGGAGAAAAATATAAATGTCAAAATACAGGTGGATTTTACAAAAAGAAGATGAAATAACAAAGCAGCATGATGTGGCGGGGGACATGTTTTGCTGACAGAGTGCTAGTCTCTCTTCCAGAGGACCAGAGTTCAGAGTTCAGTTCCAAGCACTCATTTCTGGCAGATCACAAATGCCTTAACTCCAGCTCCAGAGAATCTGACATTAATTCTGGACTCTGCAGTCACCTGCATGCAAGCATGCATACATACACACACACACACACACACACACACACACACACACACACACACACACACACACACAATTAAAGATAGCAATAACTCGCCCCAAAATCACTATTCAACATCAGTTATAATTTGAAGTAAAAAGAAGTGCTTTCTAATGTTGTAGGGTGAAATAATGTCCAACCCAATTTTCTATTTCTATGCAAACCAACAACCACATGTGACAGGGTGGGAAGATATTCTTAGGCACAGTCTGAAAATATTATCTGCAGGTACCGTGTCTGAGAAACCTACTGGGAAATGTACAGAATAGAATAAGACAATAAAGGTGAAGACTTGAGATATAGGTGCCTTCCTCCAGACAGAGGCAAAGGTAATGTCTAGTATACTGTGACGATAGATATCAAATACACTAGGAAACAGGCTTGAGAGCAGCAGACCCTTGACTAAAAGAGACAGGTAACTGCAGAGGGAGATGTGAGTTTAGTCATAGTTTTGGGAAATATATTATTGGTAAGGAGGCTTAAAACAATTAGACAGAAATTCTCTCAAATTTATATTAGGTGATGATTAATTCAGATATGTGGTACTTTTCAAGAAAGGAAACATAATTGTGAAAATTGTTTTAAGAAATTGAGGACAATTATCACAATGATCATTTATGTATAATAGCCTCATACATGACTAAATATAATAAATCATAATGATTTGCTTATATAAAATATTATATGCATTTTAGTAATATGGATAGGCACAGAAGGAGACAGAAAAAGATGGAAGGAAAAACCAGATGAGGGAGAGAGAAAGAGAGACAGAGAAAAACAGAGAAAGCCAGAAAGAGAAAAGCAGAAAAAGAAAGAGAAGAGAAGAAAAGCAGAGAAAAGTGATTGGCATGGGGTGTTAGGTATCAAATAAATAAATCATGTTTTTGTAGTACCAAGTCAGTAATGGTTATATATAATAAAAAAATAAGGAGTACATTATTTAGATATATGAAGGCAAGTACTTTAAACACCTTGTGAAAAAACATCACAGGATTAAAAAAAAAAAAAGGTTCAGGGAGAATATACCAGGTTGGGAAGTGTGTATCAATTTATCAATTTCTGCTCTCCTAATTGTAGAATTATGTGATATTTGTCAAACTATATGTTTTCATCATAAAACACTACTCAATATCAGCATACATTATGGCTTACCAGTTCAGAGACTGTTACTCAGGACGCAGAAGTCCTGTAGATAAGATTAACTCTTTGGATGGGTCATTTTGGCTCTTAGTCTTGGTCTTCATCTTTCAGGAAAAATGGCTGACACAGAGAATTTCTTTTTTTATATATAACAATCTTTTTTATTTTACCTACCAATCCCAGTTCCCTTTCCATCCCTTCCTCCTGCTCCCTCAATCTTCCCGATCTCCACTCCCCATCCATTCTTTAGAGAGGATGAAGCCTCCCATAGGGAGTCAACAGAGTTTTGCATATCACTTTGAGGCAGGACCAAGGCCTTCCCCATCTAAACTGAGTAAGGTATCCTTCCATAGGAAATGATCTCCAAAGATCTAGTTCATGCACTAGGGATAAATACTGGTTTCACGGCCAGTAGCCCCACAAACTGCCCAAGCCATACAAGTGTCACCCACGTTCGGCAGGGGCCTAGTTCAGTCCAATGCAGGTTCCCTATCTGTCAGTCCAGAGTCAGTGAGCATGCCCTAGCTCGGGTCAGCTATTTCTGTGAGTCTCTCCATCACAGTCCTGACCCTTTTGCTCATATTATTGCTCCTCCCTCTCTATGACTAGATACCAGGAGCTTGACCCAGTGCTTAGCTGTGGATCTCTGCATCTGCTTCCATCAGTTCTTGGCTGAAGGTTCTATGATGACAATTAAGGCAGTCATCAGTCTGCTTACAGGAGAGAGTTAAGGCACCCATCTAGTATTGCGTAGATTCTTAGCTGGTTCATCCTGTGGATTCCTGGGAATTTCCCTAGTGCCATGTTTCTTGCTAACTCCATAATGGCTCCTTCTATCAAGATATCACTTTCTTTGTTCTCCCTCTCTGTCCTTCTCCCAGTTTGACCCTCCCAATCCCTTATGTTCTCCTCTCTCTCTCCCCCTATCACCCACTCTGCTTTCACCCTCTCCCCTCCACACTCCCAATTTACTCACGAGAACTTGTCTATTTCCCTTTCCCAGTGCGATCCATGTATGTCTCTCTCAGTGTCCTTTCTCTTTCCTGACTTCTCTGGGGCTGGTTATCTTTTGCTCTTTAGTTAATATCCACTTATGAGTGAGTACATACCGTGTTTGTCCTTCTGTGTCTGGATTACCTCACTCAGGATGTTTTTTTCTAGTTCTATCCATTTGCATGCAAATTTCAAGATGCCATCGTTTTTTTACATTGTTAAATGTACCCCATTTTCTTTATCCATTCTTCAGATGAGGGGCATCTAGGTTGTTTCCAGGTTCTGGCTATTAAAATAATACTGCTATGAACATACTTGACCAAATGTCCTTGTTGTATGAGTGTCCATCCCTTAGGTATATACCTAAGAGTGGTATTGTTAGGTCTTCAGGTAGATTGATTCCAAATTTTTTGAGAAACCACCATACTGACTTATAAAGCTGTTATACAAGTTTGCTCTCCCACAAGCAATAGAAGAGTGTTACACAGGGAATCTTTTCATCTTTGTTGATTTGATTATCTCATCTGTAAAATGACGATAATTTCATAACAAGAATGACCCCATTCTGTAGGTTTGATTGCTTAGAATATTTTTCTGGCAAATTAGAGATGATGTGGATATTATCATTGTTGTATAGAGTTATTTTAAATCATATGCATATGTATATGTACATATATATATGCTATTTACTGTATACCAATTAGCAAAGTTTAGTTACTCTGCCTTGTACATATACTTTTAAACAATGATTTGTACCTAATAAATATATATTTTTTCATTTTTAGAAAATAAAAAATTACCAACCAGATTTTACTCATTTGTTTTACATCTGGACCACAGTTTTTTCCTCCTCTTCTCCCAGTCACTTTTTCCTGACCTATTCTCTGCCTCCTGCAGATCCATTCCACCTTCATTTCTATTCATAAAACACAGCATAAGGAATAGGATCCCAAAAGCAAGTAAAGGAGTTGGAGACAACCCCTGCTCCCAATGTTAGGAGTCCCCTAAGAAGAGCAAGCTACACAACTGTCACACACATGCAGAGGGCCTAGGTCAGCCCCATGAAAGCTCCCTGGTTGTCCGTTCAGTCTCTGTGAGCCCCTTGCAGTCCAGGTTAATTGAGTTTTGGTTTTTCTTGTGATGTCCTTGATCCCTTTGTCTCCTACAATCCTTTCTTCCTCTTCAACATGATTCCCTGAGCTCCGCCTAATATTTGACTGTGTGTCTCTGCATCTATTTCCATCAGCTACTGGATAAAGCCTCCCTAATCACAGTTGGGCTAGGCATCAATCTATTGAGTATAGCAGAACATCATTGGGCATCATTACACTCACATTTTCCCTCCAGTCCTGTTTGGTTCTATCCTAGGTCTTTGGGCTATCCACCTTCTGGGTACTGGTGCTACAGTGTCAGGGGTAGGTTCATTCTCCTGGCATAGCTCCCAGGCTGGACCAGTCATTGGTGGCCACTCCCACAATCTCTGTACCATCCTTACTCCCAGCACATCCTATAGAGAGGACAGACTGTATATTGAAAGTTATGTGACAGGGTTGGTGTCCCATTCCCTCTACTGAAATTTTTGCTGAGTCATAGGAGATGGTCAGTTCAGGCTACACATCTGTAACTGCCAGGGGTATTAGCTGGAGTCATCCTTGTAGGTTCCTGGGAGTTTCCCTTGCACCAGATCTCTACCTGACCCTGAAATGCCCTCTTTCCCAGTCATCTGTTATAGTACTCTCCCCCCCCCACCTAATCCCTCATATTTCTGTTCCCACCCACCCCCAGTCCACCCATGAAATCTTTTCGGTTTCTCCTTCCCAGGGAAATCCAAGTGTCCCCCTTAGATCTCTAAGTGTCCATTTTGTTACCTAGCCTTTCTGGTCTTTGGATTGTAGCACGGCTATCCTTTACCTTACAGCTAATATCTACTTAAAAGTGAATACAAACCATGTTTGTCTTTCCGGGTCTGGGATACCTCACTCAGGATGATTTTTTTTTCTAGTTCTTTCCCTTTTGTTTCAATTTTCTTCATGTCATTATTTTTAACTGTTGAGTAATACTTCATTGTGTAAATATACCACATTTTCTTTATCCATTCTTCCCAACTAGATATTTATAGGACAAAATTAGAAACTGAAAGAATAATACTTATAGTATATGACTACAGTACATTAGCAAGTCTGTTATATTTTAAATCAAAACCAAACCCACTCAGATCTATCAAGAGGAAAATACATTTTTTCTTAGCTCTGAAATTTCTGTAATTTCTTATTTTCTATAATGGACATATTTTACTTTTATAATTGTAAATAAAACTTAGATTTTTTAAATGCAAATGAGCTTTGGAAGATGAATCTGCCTGTCATAGAGAGAAATGATGTGAAGATTAAATGAGGAATAGAAACATCTGGCATTGTCAGACAAAACACTGACTTTTTCCAAAGGTAGCTCTGGAAAGGAAGGTGACTTAACTAGCGTTTGCTAATCTGGACTCCTGTTATGGGCTAACATCCAGTTACTTGTTCTTATCTACAATACTGGGAGAGACTGCTTTTTCAAGATACACCCAACAACAGTAAAATATATATCCAAAAGCATTAATCATAAACAACACTATAAGCCAACGTTGAAGATGTAGTAATTTTTTAAATTTGATAATAAAATTAATGAAGACTATTGGAATAATAACTCCATGCAGCTTACTTTTTTTTTACTTCAGGCATAATATGTAAGACAATCCCTAGGAAATCATGATTTTATTCTAGTTAAAAACTTACCTGGGACTGGTTGAAACCTGCTACCAAGCACCACCAAGGGACACTATTTTCCACAGGTATTTTCTCTGGACCTCCACTGGCCCAAAAGATTTGCTTCTTTTTGTTAATTCCTAGTCCTTCCCACTCTGACCTTCTTTCAGTAGGTAACTCTTTATTAGAGCCTTTCTTTTTTTTTAACTCCATGCATGAACTTTCCTCATGAAGATGCCAGCTTCATTCATGTTACTTTGTGGAAATTAGCATTGAAAGGGAAGCTCCCTCTCCTCAATAACAAATGCTGTAGTTTTGTCAGTTCTTCATTCTGTCACCCAGTGAATTTTGAAAACCTCACTAGAATATAGTTTCTGACTTCAGGAAGTGGCATTCTAGAAATTCCTGCCAACAACTCACCCCATGAATAGCCAAGGTGAGTAGATAGATACCTCAGCAGAGGAAAACACAGGGCACCAAGGATGCTGTAATGAGCACCTAACCCTGACTATGTTGGTCACTCGGTCCTAGCACTGCTGTTCCTTACTCTTCTTTAGGTGGCATTCTTGCCATTTGTCTGAATTATAGAGTGATACTGGTCCAGTGTCCCAGCCCTCAGATATCAGCATGACTTACTTCATTGAAGAAGTCCCAAGTTTAAGACAAATCAGGGAATTTCAATATAGCTTTATCCCCTCCAATCACCCTAAGAAAAAAAGAAATTGAGGTCAATGAACATGTAAAAGTACATCTATCTTATTTAATGCTTTTAATAATTATACTTCGCTGTGTCTCATACAGTGGGTATTTCATGAATATAAGTTAGATGACTAAGTCAAAGAATGGACCATAGAAGACCCTCAGTGCATGTTTTTATTCATTCATTATTCAAAAGAGTTAGATAAGGTGGCTGCTAAGTATGGATTTAGTTCATAAACGCTTTAGTTACATGGCACGTGTCTTTTTTCTTTTTTGGTTTTTCGAGACAGGGTTTCTCTCTGTGTAGCTTTGGTGTCTGTCTTGAAACTAGCTCTTGTAGACCATACTAGCCTCTAACTCAAGGAGGAGGGAATGGGAGGAGGGAGTGGAAACTTGGACTGGTATGTATAATGAAAAAAGATAGTTTGTTTTCTTTTTAAAATAAAATAAAATAAAAAACTATAAACTCTTCATGAAACTGCTTACACATTAAAACATGGAATCTGGAGTCACCTAAGCTATGTTCTCTGGGCCGTGGACACTCAAAATAGTTCTAGAATAAATTATTTCTCTTTAAGACAAGAGCTATGGTTTTTATATTAACAACACAGACCAAAAAGTGTCACAGAATAAATAGACTTGGTTTCTGATTCAGGTGCTACCAATTGCTGAATGAGAAGCCCAAAAGGGACTCTCCAAACTGCAGCTTGTCTCATATTTAAAATAACAGCAAAGTGTGCATGGCGCACTGCAGTTATTCACTTAGTACACACTTATTCAGTGAGTGAACTCAGCAGAAGACGAAATGACATAGCCTATCTGTTTCACATGGCAGGGGTGTTCAGGTGTTCACTTCCCAGTTCTATACCTTTTACAGTTTAACCCGAGGATGAGTCCACTGACTTGGCAAGAAGATGAACACATTGTCAGGTTTTTACAGGAGTAAAACCATATGACTTTTCTACTCTCCAGCAGAATTCAAATAGAAAGAACCAAGTGAAATGAGATGAGCAATTTATTAATCCATTTCACAATGGGCCCATATTACATTATCTTTGAGGCCCTTTAACAAACAAAAATTAATTTCTAAGCCCAACAAGTTGTTGGCACATTGATAGACTCCTTAATTACAGGGTCTTTGGTTCAGAAAATAATGATTGATTATTTTAGTCTGTGTTTCACTTAGTTATGGATGGAACCCTGAATATTTGCACAGACAAATTATTTCAAAGTTATTATGATTAATAAGTGTAAGAGACAGGAAGTCTGAGCTATTGTAAAATCTGAGACATTGAAAATAATTCTCCAGGATGTCTGAAAGGGTTGTTTTGAGACAGATGACAGGAAATTGGGAAAATGAAATACATGTCTGTTCATTTATTCCACAAATATTTGTACTTGATACTACTAATCACCAAACCTGAAAGTGGGCATTAAAGATACAAAGTTGGATAAGTTTCCGAAATGATCAGTGCCAAGGAGAAAACCAATTCTTTTATTTTTTCCTTTTTAAAATGTATTTTATGTATTTGAGTGCTGTATTTGCATACATGCCTGCATGACAGAAAAGGTCATTAGATTCCATTATATAGATGGTTGTGAACCACCATGTGTCTAGAATTGAACTCAGGACCTCTGGAAGAGCAGTTAGTTTTCTTAACCATTGAGCCATCACTCCAGCCCTTGAGAAAACCAATTTTGATATAAACCAATTCAGTGTGATGAAAGAGGAAGAAAGCGCCAGGCTAGGACACAGAAGGGTGTCACATATGGCGATTTTATCAGATGTGCTCCAAAGCAAACAAACACAGGCTGCCTTACAGAGAACAGGACTTGAGATGAGGCTACAGGAAAGCACTAGTGGGGAAGAGGCAGGGAAGACACAAGCAAAATAGGAAATACAGCAAGCCTAACAGGAGGACAGAGAACCTGCACTGTCCTAAATGAAAACATCCAGGGTCTTGGTCCTAAAGAAAAAACAAAAAACAAACAACAACAACAACAACAAAAAAAAAAATGGATGAATAGCAAGGTAAAGGCTGGGAGATGAACTTCCCTCTTGAAGTTTGTAAAGAAGCAAGAAAAATAGTCATGGCTACATTTTTATCTTTTTAGTTCTTTGACAATTTTATATAATGATATAAAGAATTTTCATCAGTTTCAGTCACGTTACTCTCCCACCCCTCTCCTCCTGAAACTCTTCTTCCCTACAAGGCCTCTTGGATGTCTTTTTATTTTCTCACTCTCTTTTCATGACCCACTGAGTTTAATCATGTGGTTTATGAGCATAGGTGTGAGGTCGTTCACTGGAGATGGGCAATGCACCAATAAAGAAAATTACATCTTCTCCCCAAGAAACCATTAAAAGCCCACAGTCCTTAGGAAACATTGAGTCTTTGTGAAGACCTCTCCCATGTAATATTGATAGACCCAATCTCATACGTTTCTAATAGAGGTAACCACAGCTGTAGTGAGTTCATGGGGACAAAAGCCATGTCATGTCCTAAAGGCACTGTTCCAAAGCAGTGACTCTTACAATCTTTCTACTTTCTATGCATTGATGTTCTCTGAACCTCTTGAACATTCTGGTAACAGCATGATGATCTGAAGAAGGCTTAATCTGTATCCATAATGCTGTTGTGCAAACACAAGATGAATAGTAAGCTGAGGTAGACTCTGAAATCCAAAGATGCAATGGAAAGAGGCATGGCAAAGATGCTAAGGACTCTCTCTGAGGAGACTGGACACAGGTAAAACTTGAGGATGGCCACAAGCTTTAGAACTCAGGAGAAATAATATTGATGGGCTGGTTAGATTTGCCATTAAATAGGATCAGGATTCATGTTGTACAAATATTTTTTTCTATCATGAATAATGAATTCTTTACTAGGCAGCAAACAACAAATTATTTGACAAAGAAACTTTATTTTCAAAGGTAGAGACTGAGATTTTTCTCAAAACTGTTCCTATTATAGATCTAAAAAAAAGTAAGATGGAGATGGAGAAATTGATTAATGGTTCAGAACACTCAGTGAACTTGCAGAAATCCCAAGATGGTTCCCAGCACACATGTTCAGTAGGGCACAAATGCCTAAAAATCTAGTTCTAGGGGATCTAACCCCTTCTTCTGACCACAGTAGGTCATATATAATGCACAGCCATACTTATACACATAAACTAAGAACACATAATTTTTAAAAGGCATGATATTTTAAACTTTGCCTTAACAACAGGAGAAAACATCATTCATAATAATTTCTATAATGATTGTTCCTTATTTTGATTTCTCATTTATTAAGAAGGAATGAAGATTGTTCCTTCACTCACAACATAAAGCTATCAGGAAAAAGTTTAGTCAGATAATAGAAAGCTGTAAGAACACAGCTTCTCCTGAATTAGGGAGCACACTCACATTTGTATTTTAAGTAAAAACAAAATGTTATTTTAAAAAATTTTTTAGATCTTTAAAAAATACCAATCCAAGTTCCCATTCCCTTCCCTCCTCCCATTTCCTCCACACACCCTCCCACCCTACCACCCTACCTGCTCCAATCCTCAGAGAGGATAAGGCACATTGCTTTGTGGAAGGTCCAAGGCCCTTTCTACTATATCTGGGCTGAGCAAGGTATACCTTCAAAGGGAATAGGTTCCCCAAAAGCCAGTACATGCAGTAGGACTAAATCCCAGTGCCACTGCCACTGGCCCCTTAGTCTGCCCCAGCCATGCAACTGTCAACCACATTCAGAGGGACTAATTTTTTCCTAGGCTTTTTCCTTCCCAGTTCAACTGGAGTTTGTGAGCTCCCATTAGCTCAGATAGACTGTTTCAGTGGGTGAACTCATCATGGTCTTGACCTCTTTGCTCATGTTCTCATTCCTCCCAGTCTTCAACTGGACTTTGCGGGTCTCTGCCTCTGTTTCCATCAGTTGCTGGATGAAGGTTCTATGGTGGTATTTAAGATATTCATCAGTCTGACTACAGGGCAAATGAAGATTGGGCCCCCTCACCTCTTGCTTAGAGTCTTAGCTACAGTCAGCCACAAAATGTTATTTTATTATTCATAAATTTATATTTTCTTTTATGCAAATGTGAGCCAATAAGAATTATAGGAAAATGAGGTGCTAGTTTCAGTATAACTTGGTGTGACTTCCATATTCTTTCAATGGCCAATCTTTGACACGTGACTCGACTTCACATATATCAAATCTTTGCTATGGAAGTTAAAAGAAGCAACAATAGCAGCAGATAGACTACTGGATATGTAGTGAAAGGTAGCTCAGGATAAGTAATAAGAAAAGTTTGCTGGAAAAACATTTACTACAAGGTATTGCAGGTACTGTATTAAGAAGTATTCCACAAATTGAAAAAGAGCAAAACTCAGAGAAGCAGACCATGCTCTGCAAAAGCAAAGATCTTCTTTTAGCCTCTTGCTGTAACACTCTTAGTACCAGCTTCTGCAGAGACACTTTTTAAAAAATTTAACTTTTAATTGATTCTTTGTGGATTTCACATCATGCATCTCAATCCTACTCATCTCACAGTCCCTTCACATCTGCCCGATGTGGGATTCCCCTCTATATGCTCTGAATATGTTTAATTGCCATTGGTTAATAAAGAAGCTGCTTTGGCCTATAGCAGGGCAGAATATAGTCAGGCTGAAAGAGATGTATAGAGAGAGTAGGTGGGGTCAGGGAGATACCATGTAGCTGTCAAAGGAGAAAGATGCCTCTGCTGGAACCTTTCCAGTAAGCCACAGCCTTGGGGAAATACACAGATTAATAAAAATGGGTTAATTTAAGACATAAGAGATGGATAGCAATACACCTAAGCTATTGGCCAAACTGTGTTGTAATTAATGTAGTTTCTGTGTGATTATCTGAGTCTGAGCAGTCATGAAAAAAACAGTCTCCATTTACATCCACCCTCTACTGTTAGAGTGAGAGAATTTATTGGAGGAGGGGCTGCTTATTTGTTCCTGGTCACTTAACCCTGAAATAATCACACAGAAACTGTATTAATAAAACCACTGCTTGACCCATTAGCTCTAGCTTCTTATTGGCTAGCTCTTACATCTTAATTTAACCAATCTCCATTAATCTGTGCATCACCACGAGATCATGGCCTACCAACAAAGTTTCAGTGCGTCCCTCTCCAGCGATAGTTACATGGCTTCTCTCTGACTCCGCCCTCCTTTCCGCCCAGCATTCAGTTTAGTGTTCCCCGCCTAGCCCTGTTCCAGTATAGCTCTTCTATAGGCCCAAAGCAGTTCCTTTATTAACCAGTGATATTCACACCTAACAGAGGGGAATCCTACATCACTCTACCCTTGCCACCCACTCCCAATAAAACAAAATAAAATTTAAAAGAAAGAAAAATCTAGGTAAGAAAACTATAATGTGACACAGTTGAGTCATACAGTATACCCTTCAGTTCAAACATCTTTTTAAAAAATTATTTAATTTATTTTTAAGAGAATTTTCTTTCATTTTACATACCAATCCCAGTTCCTGCTCCCTCCCCTCTTTCTGTCTCCCCACTTTTCCTCTAGCCCACCACCTATCCAGTCCTCAGAGAGGATAAGTCTTCCCATGGGGAGTCAATAGAATCCACACATCACGTTGAGGCAGGACCAACACTCTTCCCACTATATCTAGGCTGAGTAAGGTATCCCTCCAAAGAGAATGGTCTCCAAAAAGCCAATTCAAGCACTAAGGACAAATTCTGCGCTCACTGTCGGTGGTTCCATAAACTGCCCCAGCCATACGTGTTAGTGTTCATTGCAATGAGACATTGGTCTTGTTGGAAGGCTCTGGTTTCAGCTATGCTATTGACACTGAACCCTTACTAGTACTCTTCTGGGATAACCTGTTGTGTCTTGGATATTCTGCAGCTTTGGATATGCAGGTGCAGCCCCTTTACATGCTCCAGCAGATCACAGATGGGGTGAATGTTGGGGTGCATCAACTCATAAGCCTAGTTCTGAGCCTGGGTGGTTGCTGGGTTGGCAAGACAATTTTATGTACTATGGCCTTCAAAGAAGGATGGGATTTGATTCAGCCACTTTATGCCTCTGACCTAGCAATAAGTTGGCTCTAATCTTGATTTGCTTATAAATTTTTCATTCACAAAGGTGAAATAACTTAATTGGCACTCTTTGACAGTGCACCAATGGAACAATGAATATATGTTTTACAGGTGAGGAAATTAAGGTACCCCAAGGGAACGGAGACTATTAATTTGATTTGGGTTCCACAGAATTAAATCTGCATTTTGTCTTTTTCCTTAGGCTTTTGTCCTGAAGGTTGTGGGCCTGTGGGGATAATATAGATAATAATATCTAAGTAATTTGCCAATTCTCCACTTATTTATGCTGCCTGGCTCTGGTCTGAGGGGGTGTGAAACCAGGATCCTCGTTCATCATTGAAGGCCATCAATCATTCAGTCCAGCCTTGTCCTCGATCCACAGGCAAGAGCAAGCTGGAGTAGCTTCAGAATGCGTGTTCTCATTCACAAAAGAGACAGCGTGTAAATATGGCTGTCTAAGATGTGTGCCTCTAAACTAAAAAAAATTGTTTTGTAATAAAGAGAAGTAATTGATTATCAGGGTAAGAACCATGAAATAGTAGATTGAAAATAAAATATGCTTTTATTAAGTCTCCATTTCTATGTTGCAGTAAAAGGAAATGAATAACAAACCACAGAGCTAGGGGCTGGGAAAATATTGCCAGGGGTGAGTTCTAATGACTTGACTATGAAACAAAACCCCAGCTTTGTAGATGGCTTCATATATTGGTAAAATCAGAATAAATGTTTAGGTTTTCCATTGGCCTGACAAGTAGTGCTTATTTATTCCCTGACTTTAAGCTCCAGATGGACCTTTATAGTTTTCTCTATTGTAATAATCTCTCTAGATTTCATTTTAAGAAGTACTTAGCCATTGTCAGGCTCAAATAAATCCTTGGATTCATTAGGATTCATTGAGATTCTTTAATATGGTGTTTTAAGTAATACCACAATTAACATTCTTTGTGCTTATGCTTTTATTCTCTGCTAATCTCTTTTGTTTCACCTTCACATGCTGCCTGGAAGCTATCATCGCCAATTTCAAAGGTTATATACGCATACATATATTTATTTATATGGTATATTATAATTCTGGGCAAGATTCGGATGATTTTTGTTTTGTAGGTCACTGCAATGTCATATCTATTCTGAAGTGTTTCTGAAACCATGCTTTGTGCTAGATGCAGAATGTTAATTTTCCTTCTCTACTATCCTTTAAGAAATCTCATTTCTAGTGTCTTGATGCATTTATAAATCAGGCTTTAAGGTTTTATTAAGTTTCAGGTAATAGCAAATTAAAATCTCATTCACAGATGCTCCATTAATTTCATTTGCTATCAATAGATGCAGCTACATGTCTCAATACATTTGAATGTGTCCTATAAATACACATTAATAATGAATTCCCAGCAAGAAATATAACACATTATTGTGTAAAACATATTATAATGAGGAATGTTTTTAATTCATGTCTTTAATACATAATCTAAATTATCAAAATGTGGATGTATAAATCATAGAAAAATTTAGAAATGAACTTTCAAATTTGTGTATGTAAAGTTTTCATAAGAATCATCCTATTTCTCTTGTGAATGTGTGGGTTTGAATAGTTGCTTGATAGGCATCCACACATATTATTGGCTTCTAACTATGTCATAATTAGTTTGTCCTGAATGTATTACAAATGTGTTCTTTTATTCTTTTTTCTTTAAATAACTAAAACTGTTGCACTAGTATGATAAATCACATCTACCTGATAAGAATTTCATCTGGACTTAATGAATATTCCAAATATCCTCCAGGGTAGACTATTACTTTTTTCCTTTTGTATGCTTTAGACTCAAAATTGAAGAATATAAGCATTCCCATGTAAAATAAAAAACCAGAAACATCCAAGTGTTCAAAACTAAGGTTGTCAAAATGAAGCTTAACAGCTAGGAGAGGTGACTGACATTACTCCTGAGTAGATGATGCTAGCTCAGACTGTCATAGACGTTGAGATGACAGTCTCTCATGGAGAACAGCTCAGAATGTGTGATCAGACCAAGCGATTCTAAAACAGGAAGACTGCAGCCTGAGAAGGAAGGCGTTTCTGTGAAGACACCTGGCAAGGAAGGCTGTTTCCTTTACCTGGCTCTGCAAGTTTGCTTCAATGTGGTCAATAGGGTCATTTTCTTGTTCTTTCCCTAGATCACAGCTGTAATTGTCTGGAATTCTTAAGCTAGAAGACCATATCATTTTATCCCCCTAGAAAGGTTTATAATCCTGTATGGAATTAACCTAGGGGTTAGTGATTCAAGGTCATAGAATTCTGAACTGGACGACTGTTGGCAGATTTATTTGTTTGGCAACTAGATACGAAGTCAAGGAAATTAGCCTTGAAATAAAGAGAGCAAAAATTAACCAAAAATTAGATAATGAAGAAAATTAGGCCTTGTTATAGGTTGAAATATATCTCCAGAAAATTCTGTGTTGATGGTAAGCTCTGCTGCCTCAGAACGTGAACTTGCTTATAACGGGATCATTTTAGGAACAATTAGTTCCCACCTCTGTGAGTGGTGCAATTTATAGAAGGAGAGAAATTTAAGACGGAAAGGTGCACAGGGAAAACACCATGTGAAGATAGGACATACAGTAACGTTAACTAAGGAAATTCCAGAAAGTAGGAAAAGGCTCTGTTCTTCCCACTGCTTCCATTCTTGGTGAATAGTGCAATAAGATATATCACTCCAAAAACAATGGAATTCTTCTTGTCTCAGACTCTCAACAGGTAAGATTACAGATGTGAAACTATGAGACACCACAGCTGGGAAACTTCTGGATTTTGCTGGCGTGCATTTTGATTTTTGAGTATTGAGACAGGGTCTCATGTAGGCCAGTCTGCAGTCCTTGGATTCCTGATTCTCATCCCTCTGCCACCCAAATGCTGGAGTTACAGGCATGGAACATCAAATGTAGCTGAAAGTTTTGATTTCTAATCTGTCTAGTTGAGTCACTGTATGACTACATTACCTTTTCTGATTAACACAGGCCTGAAATGCAGGAATCCTGATTACTGGCCATTTGTTATTCTCCATTTTATTTATGAAAGAGACCTTAAAATCTCTTATATTAGGAAGAGGTTTTTCATTTTAATTTAATATGGGTACATTAAAGTTTGGGGACAGAGAGTATCTAAGGATACATGATCAACATCAGTAGAAAAATTGTTTCTTCTACATGTGTCAGTGCAATGGTCCTACTGGTCATTTTCCCTGTATAGTGTTTCCAGTTGAGAGTAATCTTGAAGAGCCAACTGGACATAAGCTCCTTTCTGAAAAAATAATATACTTTTTCCATACTTGCACATATCTTGAAAGCAATATTGTAAATTAGAACATATTAGGATAATGACAAATGAGAAGGCAACCTTTTGATTCTTTTTGTTGTTGTTGTTGTTGTTGTTCCATAGGAAAAATCTTCTGTTTTAAAAATAATCTTAGGGCATTATTTTTGCAGTTAATATGTGCATTATTTGAAACTGAAAGAGAGAAGGAACAAAAATGAATGTAGAGCATTTACTCTTTAGGTATGTGGATAGATAACAAATGAGGTTAGTTAGCATGGAAAGTATAGACCAGAGAACAAAGAGGAACAGCAAAACACAGGGGAATCCCTTGATGGGGAAGAGGACAAGCATAACATTTCTCTTTATGTGAAAGTAGGCAGTGATGGTACTTGGCACCCAGAATGAGACTGGTTCCCTTCAACTATTGGGGACTAAGGGAATGCTGGAGGCTTTATTTTGGTAGAAGCATCATTTAAGAAGTTAATATAGAAGGTGAAATCTTGAGATAGAACTGGCTTACATAGGCTAAAATGAACCAAAAAGTGATTGGCAGAAAAGTCAACTTTCATCCCCACGTACTCTAAAGACTGGGGGAAAGAGAAGTACCGGCCCACATCCTATACAGGTAGCAGTGCTTGTGAGAAATCTCAAGACACATTACAGAACATCTAAGATTGTCTGATTAACCATTCCCATGAGCCATTGATGAGCTTGGAAATGGAGTGAAGCAACAAATAATCATTAATCCAAGATGAGTTAAAAGGTTTTGGAGAAAGAATAAAAGATGCATGTTTTAGGAAGATATAAGAACAGAGAAGAGATGAAAAGGATCCAGGATGAAATAACAAGGGAACACAGACAGAGGAACTGAATGAGAATCTTGTCAATTTAATGTGGATTAGAGCACCATGGAAGCACACCTCTGGGTCTAGACAGATGTTCCCAGAAAGGTTTAATATAGTGGGATGCCTACCCTGAATGTAGTTGACACCATCCCACGGATTTGGGTCCCAGAGTGTATAAAATTGAGGCAACATAAGCCATGGACATTATCCAAAATACTGGCTGCTGTTGGACCCCAGGAAGGATATTATGGGAACCAAGCATCTTGAAATCCGGGTCATGATGAGCCAGCCCCGTCCCTCCGTGGCCCTGGGGTGGCTTCCTCTGCCCCTCTCAGGATACTGTAGTAGGAGCACTGGCATTGCCCCTGACCCCATGGATGAGCTAATCTCAACACTTGAGAGAGATGGTCCCATCCTGCACCATGGGCCTAGGAGAGCTGGCTTTGCCCCTCATCACAAAGACCCATTTCCTGGGACTCAGGTTGGGCCACCCTAACAGCTGCCTCATCTTTGACCTGCTGGAGCGCGCAAATGGACTGGTCCTACAAAATGTTAACCACAGAGTCTCAATGACTCTGGGCAACAGCAGGATATCTGAGAGGCTTTTGGATGAAGGCACAGCCTGGCGATGGTATGCCAGAGGCCTTGAATCAGACCAATGACTCACTGAAATAAACATTTTGTGGTTGTGTTGATTGGACAAAAGGGGTATATGAAGTGCCGTACCACAGCTCATGATGCCACTAGGATGAAAGGAGAGGAGTTGGAAAGATGGAGGAATGAGGTGGGTTCTTTTTCTTTTTGTTATTTTGTTTTGTTTTTAATTTATTTGGGAGCATTAATTTGATGGGCTGCTATGGAAGGACTGAAAGATGAGTGGGATTAGGGTGCATGTATGATGCAAAACATCCAAGAAATCAGTATTGAATTATGTGATAAAAAGTTGAGCAAACACACTGATTATTAGCATTAATTTCTCTGGGCTTCTTTATGGGTATTGCCATGTAACTAGCTTCTTCATGCTCCTGCCACCATGCTTTCTCTATCAGCATGGACTGTATCTTTCAACTGGGAGTCAGAATAAGCCCATCCTTCTTTAGGGTCTTTCTCTTAGGTATCTTATCACTGGGAGTGGAGTGGGAGTAGGAACCTTCCAAGCTGGTGAGTAAAACTGCATAAGAGGGTGTGTGCTGTCTAGAGGTTAGGGAGGGGATGACACAGTAAGGCACAGGCTCCCTAATTTGATCATTTGCCTCTGCATTCTTTCCTGGTAAAATCACATATAAGAAAACATACATGCAAGTAACATTATCGACTCAATGGGTTATATTTAGGAAAGTATATGTATATAAAAATACACATATGCTTGCAATAATAGTTGGTTTAAAAGGTGGCAATGAATTTGAAGGAAAATGGGAGGTGTACAAGGGAGAGTTTTCATGGAGGAAAAGAAAGAGAGGAATATTGTAATTAAAATTCAGTTTCAAGAATAAGCAAAAAAAAGTTAAAATATCAGAAGGATCAACCAGAATAACTGAAAAAGATATATTAAATTAATTAGAATTCTTTGATATGTTAAATTGTAAAGAAAGTATTGTCACTTAAGCAATGATAAATCTTTGGATTATATTTCTATAAATATGTCATTCTTGTGTTTGAAAAATTATGGCAAATTCACTGAACATAATATCCCAGCTCTCTGAGATAAACCACTAGGGGAGAAGTGTAAAGGGCGATACATGAAGAAAGACGTTCGTGGGAATCTTTTTTGTCCCCTGTGTTTTGCATACTAATGAAGCTCACCCACATTTCCTAAGTGGAATCCTAATGAAGGAGGCTTTTCCCTTTCTCTTTGAACATGTTCAAGCCTTACTGAACTGTTTGAAAATTCATTATATTTTATTTAACACCCCCCCCCCACCTTTGTGTAAGAAATAAGAAATCCCTGATGGAAGACTAGAATCGGTGTTTGGGGAATTGTACTCAGCAACATGAAGGAGAAGTTTTAAAACAATATATTTCTAAAAATTAATGGAAACCAAATCAAGGAACCAAACAAGAAGATGGTGCTGTGTGGAACAGGCCAGCATCCCATGCACACACATGTTCAAGTATTTGGCATCCATGTACTGATGTGTGTGCCATTCATGTTATGGCTGCCTACTCCTTGTGAAGCATATACCTTGAAATAAGGTTTATCTGCTTTTATTAATAAAGAATGCATGTGGCAAATTACATAAGGAAATTTTGGAAGCAGATGAAGTAAAAAAGTAAGCAATTCAGAAGGGCAACAGAACAGAAAGTTGGAGTTAATTATGATTTATCAACTTATTAACTTGCTAAGCATTGTAACGAAGCAAAGAACAAATTTAATTTTAAAAAACATTAGAGTAGCAAACTTGTCTAGATGAAAACATGAGCTTAGGAAATGTATTAAAGCCTGGGAAATCACACAATTTTTACAGAAATAGCTTAAATGTCACCTTTTAATTCAGTAGTCATTCATTTAACATGGAAGCAAGTAGAGACAATACAAAATAATAATGCTTCATTTCCAAGATAATTGTTAATAAGCAAAGTGTATTTCTTTTGACAAACTTTGTATATTATTTGCAAGAAAAAAAAAGACAGAGGAGGAGGAGGAAGTATGAAAGGAAGAAAGAGGAAAAAGCTTTCATGGCCATAATTTTGACTCTATTGTTCTCTGCCTACCAACTCTGCAAATTATGGTCTTCTTGTATACTATGCAAGTACAATTAAGCTACAAAAATGTATCATATTCTCTACTTTGAAATTTACGAATCAAAATCATATAGAAAAGTTGTTTCATAATCATCTATATAATATGTGCCAGCCCAGCTAAGTTAGGTAAGTCTGATTGTATAGTGTGCTCAAATTGAATTACAACCTCAAACTTCCCTGGCATGGCCCACTGTCATATGATGCAAGAATGAAATCACAGTGGGGCATGAATCAGAACACACTTCATCGGTCACATCCTGCCAGCTAGGGTGTTAGCTCTCAGGTAGTAGTTTTCCTCCTGCACCAGCCATCCCAATTTCAGAACGGACTGTTGATCAGACAAAGGAGAGCAATGGTTGTCGCCCTGGACATGTAAGTTTTAAGGCCTAAAACCTTTAAACACTCTTCACCCACCTCTTGGTGAGGAGTAAATTTCCACAGACCCTCTTAGTTTTAGACCTAAGTCTTGTCCTGTGTTCCCATGGCAGAACCATCTGTGCTCCCATCAAACCTCACATTTTCTTAATATAATAAAATCACACATGTATTGCTACATACGTTTGCCATTGTGACAATGGTTCTTCAGAAATTAGCATATAATTTCTTTGATACAGCATTAAATTCCTCTCACTTATAGAAGGCCTGAGGAGCAGGGGCTTTAAGAAATCTTTCTAAACTCATCACTTTGAATTGGTGATACCTGGACTGGGTCTAAATAAGTCCAATTATGTAGCTGTATTCAATCTTATTGGTGTGATCCAGTAGACTCTACTTATCCGTTGTAAAGGGTGGATGCCCATTGAGTTGGTAAATTGGAACTTTGTTGATTAGTTTGTTTGCATGACTCTCTCATTACATTAGGAGCTTTTTGAATATGAGGACTATGCTTTTTTTTTTGAGGACTATGCTTTTCCCATTTACTTTAGAAACTTTGATTGCATAGTAGATCATAGATACTACTCAGAGTAATTGTGGTGTAACAAGAAGCAAAATAGGAAATAACGTCTACTGTCTTGGAGCTTATTTTCTTGTGAGAAGAAGAGACAAATGTAACTAAGTATAAAGTATGCATGGTTCCACAAAGTACTGTTCAGAAAACTAAGACAGGAAGTAGGGTGGAGAGGCCTAGTGGTCAAGAAACAAAAAATGTTATTTCATAAGTTACAAGAGAAGACTTCAAAGGTTATGCTAATTCCATGCTAATATGCAGTGACTCCAAAAGCCAGGAAGCACAAACACATTCAGTGTTTGAAAGGAAGCATCAACAAGAGAAGGGCAGCCTAAGCTGAGTGAGAGTCTGCCCAGTGGTTCAGGAATATTCAGAGAACAGATTGAAGAGGGGTCCCTAAGCCTGGGACCATTTTGATGCTTTTTCTTTATTTGTGAAGTTCCTGGAATGATTCTCATCCAAGGGGATTTTGTTTCACTTTAAAAAAAGACTCTTGACTTTGACCATGAATGGGCTTCTTCTCATCTCTTTGACACAGAATTTCATCAGGTAAATGACAGGGCTAGTGATGGATTTCTTAGCCACTTCATATCTTATTTTATATTTTGGAAACAAATCAAAAGTACTATAAAATATACCTTAATGGCTTGATGCAGTAATCAATTGTCAACCAAGATCAATTAAAGCTCTGAAAAAAAGATGAGTTCAGACTTATTCTATATAACTGTGATGAAGGATCTGGTTCTTTATGGGCCAAGGAATTATTCTATGTAGAATTAAATTTCATCTAGTAAGCATTGGCTCATATGTACTGAAAGAGAAGCAAAGGTAGAAAGAGAGGAAGCAAAGAAGAGAAAAATTATAAAAACAACTCTTTTGTAGTAAAAGAACCTGGACATGGATGTCATGATTAGTCACATATATGTTACAGTTACAGAGGAAATTGGTTTCTTCTCTCTCTCTCTCTCTCTCTCTCTCTCTCTCTCTCTCTCTCTCTCATTCTCTCCCTCTCTCTGTCATTTTTCAAGATTGGGTTTCTCTGTTCAGCCTTCACTCTTCTGGAACTCACTCTGTAGACCAGGCTGGCCTCCAACTCACAGAGATCCATCTGCTTCTGCCTCCCGAGTGCTGGGATTAATGGTGTGTGCAACCACCACCCGAGTACGAAATTGGTTTCTTAACTTTGGACATCTTCCTTCCCTTAACTTCCTAGCTTCCTTGACAATTAATTATTCTCTGAATTATTGTGTACCAAGGGAGATACAGCCCATCCTGGCTTCATGGTCTGGATCTTTCTGTGTCTAAGGAAACTCTCCTCTACCTCACCAGCTGATAGAGGCAGGAGTAAATCAGTTAGTACACAATTTACCTGAATCTATAGCCAGAACCTTGAGTAAATTACATGAAGTTTTCCTCACTTCAAAGGACACAAGCAAGAAAATTCACTCAGTTCTGCCTTTGAGCAGAGCTGGCTGCCATATCTAGAAAAGCTGTATGTTAAAGGTGGCGGGATGTAAATCTGTAAGATATAGTCCCTAGGCACAGTGTTGCACCATTAAATAAACCAACCCTGAATTTGAAATAGAAATACAATAGATGAAATCATGTTTGATAGATTTTTCTATCTGTTGCAACTGAAAGTCAGCTAAGTAATGAAATTCGTAAGCTAGGTGATATCTCTCCACTCACCAAATACTCAGTGAGCCCTATGAACCACTCTGGGAGTGGGGTACACAATAGAGATGAAGTGTCTTAATCCTACCGATCTTGAATTTACTTATTTGTAAAGTAGTGCTACCCCTTCTGACCCTAGACTCTTGCCATAGAGATTGTTATCATTGTTAATTTTGAGCTTAGCGAAACTGGTTAAGGGATTGCTATTTTTAAGTGGAAAAGTTGAATGGCTGCCTCTGGACCATAAAAACGATTCTAGCAAGACAGCTAATAAATGGAAACTCATAACTCTTCTGAATATTAAGATTAAGCAAGGATGCCTAATGTGTAGATGGGGTTAGATTTTTTGCTGCGAAGGTCAGACAGAGTCATTGTACGATCACAGAAAGAACACATTTTGAAATCCAGAAATCAGAGGGCTCTGTGATTTATTCCCACCTGCCTTGGGGAAGAAACTATAATTTCTCTTAATTCACACAGAAAATAGAAGTAATAAGAGAAGAGAAATTCCACCTGTGTCCATCACCAAATATAACCAATTCCTGCACGTGTGTCCACCTGCTGTGTCTTTGCTTACACTCGTGATAAATGAAGTAACCTTCAAAGCCAACTTCTTTTTAAAAACAAATTTTATTTTATATACTAACCTGTTTCCTCTTCCTCCTCTCCTCCTGGTTCTTCCCCCTTTCCCAGCTACCCCCTCCCTATCCACTCCTCCTTGTGCTGTGAGCCCTCCTCTCTCCTCTATTCAAAGACATCTTTTCCACTGTTCTCTACATCTTTCGTAAATGCTCTTTTCCCTTTGTTCCTGTGCCATTCCTTTCCCACACAAAAGGACTGTAGTATTTATCACCCATCTCACTGAAGTTCTTTGTTTACTCCAGACTTCCAGTGCTGACATCACCTCCAGAATGTCACGCTTGGTCTATATTGATGCCATAACTTCTCTCCTCTCCGTTCTCTCTTCCACTTATTGCAATTGGGCTTTCAATGTGACTTTTCCACTGAGCTTCTCTGTTAGTAGTCTACCACCCAACACTGTGGTCTTTTATTAGTCCTCTTCACACAGACTGCATCAGAAGTTGTTAATATAAATTCCCTCTATCTTTATATTCTGTGCTTTTCCTGGGGACACTCAGTTTTTATCCTACGTCATTGATTATCATTTTTCAGTTTCCATTCTTTCCCTCCAGCTCTGAATAAGGATGTGACCTCAGCTGAACCCTGGAATAATTTTCCACTTTGCTCTACTTGGTCCCTAGGTTATCTCATTCTGTCACACCCCAAACTAAAATCCTAGGTTTTTCTCCTGTAAATACCAAGTCTGCTCTTGTACTATCTTTACTTGGTAAATAATGACATCATAGTTTTTAGTTTCTCAGTCACAAAACTTATACTGGTGATACAAGTCCAAAAGTAAACCCTACCAGATTCAACTCTCAAATATTTAAAATCTAAACATTGCTGTTTTTGTTTTTCCCTCTGTCTATTTGCCGGCCGGAGGCACTCCTGTTTCCCAGCAATTCCTGCCTCGCCTACTCTCTTCCCAGTCTCTTCTCCTCACACTCAGCAGAAAGACTCTTTGCAGTGACTATGCTACACCTTAGCTCAGGGTCTTCTTTCTATCTCTTTTTAGTTAAAACAAAATAAAATTAAAAAACCCAACCAATCAAAAACAAAACAAAATCAGCAACAACCACAAACTCCCTGTGGGGCCACATGATTTTCCCAGCCACTAATCACTTTGTCTCTGACAGTTTATGAAGCTGTTCTACCCTTCTCGAGTTCTCTGAATCAGGTTGGCTGTCTTCATTGCCCAGAGCTTCCAAGCGCTCCACGGACTTTGTGTCTGTGCTCTCTTCCTGAACGTGTGTCCAGAGTTGATACCCTGGATGACCCCTTTGCTTTCTTTAGGCCTTCGCTCAAGTCTGTTTTCAGAGAAGCTTCCCTGTTCCATCTTTCCTAACCATCCCTCTTCCACAGCATTCTTTTCCCGTTTCCTATCAGCCTTTCTGCAACGCAGCTGTTTTTAATGTTTTAAAATATGTGTGATTATAATATAGTTAAGGCATTTCTTCCTGAAGCCTGGGTGCATGGAGGACAGCTACACCCCAGCTATTTGTAGGCACAGATGAACTCCGAGCCTGTGGTGCTGGGCTATCAGCCACCATTATGGGAGTATACAGTGGTGAAACGGGAGAGAGAGAGAACCCTAAAGGTTTATATATTGGGGAGAAGGGCAGATCTGCAGAGCCCATGACTGTGAGGAAACCGCTGGTGTGGGTGGCCTGCTTGCAACCCAGGGCCATGGTGATGTTGGACCTGGCTGCTGCCAAGGGCCATGTCTGGGTTTGCGGTCCTGATGTAGTTGTGGTGGTCTGTGTTAATGTCTGAGGATCTTGTTACCACTGAAGGCCCTGCGGATGCCCTGAGATTGGGTCACTACCTGTGACCATGTCAGTGTCGAAGGGTTCTATTTCCACAGGGGCCATGCCATTTTCAGAGGTCTGTGCTACTATCAGGATCCAAGGTAATGTCTGGCCCAGACTATATCTGGGTCCATTGCCCTGCTAAACGTGGACTCTGTGTTAATGTCAGTGGCTTCTCTTGCCACTGAGGGCTGTGCAGAGACCCATAGTCTGGGCTGACACCTGAGGCCATGTTGGTGTTTGAGGGTCATGCTGCCCCCCCCCCCGACCCTACAGATCTGAGTGGCCTGCGCTGTCACCCAGAGTCATGTCATCTGGGCTGGGGATGCTACAAAGGGCTATTTCTGGGTCTGTGTTGATGTCCGTGACACCTGTTATTACTGAAGACAGAGAGGATAGGGCTATACAGAGATGTCCCTGCAACCATTCCACACTGGCTTCAGCTGTAGGCAGAACTGACTCTACCCATCACTAACTGCAGCACTCTGGAGACCAGGCCCTGTAGCTCGCCTGGGCAGCACAGTCAAAGCTGACCTTGTTTGCAGGGGTGCAGGTGAGCTGGTCCTGAAAGCGGGTGTAGGAGCAGAAGACCGGACCTTATGACCCTACCCTCTCTCCCGCACCCTGCCTTCCTCCCTGGTAGCATGGGTGAGAGAAAGATGCACTCCCTGCTTGCTGCTTGTTGTGGATGGGAGAACTGACCTGGAGGGCATGTGAGCCAGACATATGGCTCTATACCTCATCAACTGTAGCATTCAGGACAATGGGGCCTGGGCCTCACCTGGGCAAAACAGTAACGCTGGCACTGAGGGCTTGGAAGCAGGAAAACTGGCCCCTCTCCTTGCTGCCTGCTGTAGTGGGTGAGCTAGCCAGAACAATGCTGGAGAGCTGGCCCTTGCGGTATGGACGAGGGAAAGCGGGCAGGGTGACCACCCACATGCATAATCAGAGCTACTAGTTGGCTCACCCCAACATTCACCTTATATATGAACTGCTGGATCGTGTGGAGGGGCCAGACCTGCACATCCAGAGTTGCAGGATCTCCATGACACAGGACAAAAGCATGATGTCCCAGAAGAGTCCCAGTGAGGGCCCAGCAACAAGGGTGTAGCAGAAGCCAGAGGCTTCAAACCAGACCAATGGCTCTCTGCAACGAACACCAAAAAGCAGTGTTATTTGGGACGAAGTGTGTACTGTGTGGTCCACTGCCTTACACTGTAACTTTCACATTGAGACTTTTTTCTCTCTCTTTCTCAGTTTTCATAGTTTTAGTTTGGTTTTGCTTTTTGTTTTGCTTTTAAATTTTATTTTATTGGAAGGGGGAGATTGCAAAGGCACAGGGTAGATATGGAGGGGGTATTGAATGAGATAAGGATGCACGATGTGAAATTCACAAAGAATCAATACAAAAGTATAAAATAAAAGCAAAGTCTTATATATAGAAATATTTAATAAATGTAAATATGACAAAAATAGTAGATTAGTAATTAGGAAAAAAGCCATTTATTTCTTGCCTACAGATCCTCCCTTCTCTCTTGCAAATTCATGGCCTCTTTTATATTGTTATTGTATGAATATATATGTATATATTTCTAGATGAATATAACCGGCTCAGTCCATGTAATTAATGTTACTAGTATGTGTGTATTTGGTATTAGATAACTAGTTGGTTTGACTTTTCCCTAGGGATGATTATTTCTCAGGCTCTCAGCATTCATTAGCTGCCTGTAGTTCTTTGTGTAGGGCACGATCAGTTCTCAGATTTTGATTGTACAGGATCCCAGAAGGTGATTTGCATCTATCTCTTTTTGACTTAGATATGAGTACATTGCCTTGGTGAGATCTCTCTGAATTATTGGTGAGATTATTATCGCTAATTATTTAATTGCAGTCAGTCACAGAAATAGACACTTTATTCCTACATGTGATGGTCCAAAAAAGTACTTTTCTCTTTCTTCTATTGATTTTTTTTAAAAATATTTTTTTCTGAGAGGGGTTCAGGACTCAATAAGGTTACATGAGTTAGCATACATGTGTGAAGGCCACACACATATGTCAGATGTCTGCCTCAGTTACTCTCTACCTGATTTTTACGCTCAGAGTCTCTCACTAAATTTAAAGTTCACTGGTTTGGTTACATTGGCTAGCCTTGTAACTCATCTGCCTCCCTTCACTGCCTCAGCACTGAGATGACAGACATAGACTACTACCATCCAAACTTGGATAACCACACAAACTCGGGTCCTCATGCTTCATGGCAGGTACTTTTCTGACAAAGACATACTACCAGCTGTCTTCTACTTAATAAAAATTTTCCTTACCTTGTAGTCTAGCCTTGTTTCAAAATTACAATCCTTCTTAGGCTGGCCTCGAGTTTCAGATTTGTTTATAGGCATGTACCACCAAGCTTGTATAGAAAAATACTTCCTTTGACTTGAAGAGGCTGAATCACATGTGTGTTAGTGAGGTTCACAAGTCTTCTATGTAGAAATGTCTGATACCAACTTACTTTTCCAGTACCACTCCGAGATGCCTGAATATAACCAGTTCTAGTTCCCTTCCCATGCTGGGCTTATTCAGTGCCTCCTTGCTTCACACGGCTGTCTATGATGGGCTCCATCATTTGAAGCAGTTTGCCTAATAGATGTCCACACATGAGTCTGGGATTGCTGTGGAATCCAGGGGAAGGCAATAAATTAATAGCTCATGGATTCAAGCATCAGCTCTGCCACGTACTCTGTGACTTTAGGCTAGACTAAACTCAGCCTAGACACATTTCCTTCATTCATAAGACAAATAGAGAGAACAATGTGGGTCAAGATCAAATGATGGATGGCAACGGTCTATAAAATTCCTGAAAGAATGTCCAGAGATCTCACCTTACTTTTCTTTTCTTCAACCACATGTCAATTACAGTCCTTCTTGCTTACTGTTTCAGGTAATTGTTGCAGGAGTATTCCCTGAAGGATAACCTACCTATTCTCTTTAACTTTAGAGGACATATAAATTGTTTAGGCCAAGGAAATGAGGACAAAGAAGTAAGTTAATGAATGGAAGAAATCTGGTTTATCATATCATTCTGAGCCAAGGGGTCATGGCAACCAAAGGAAAGTGCCTATTATCATTGATCCCAGAGCAAAGACTACAGAGAGCAGACTACAGCTGACCCACGAAGGGCATGCACTATGAGAGAACAATGTGCTTCCAGTTTTTTAGGTCACAGGGGCTTGTGGGATGTTTATTATCACAGCTTGATCTCACATACTTTGACTGATATTCACCATCTACCCTCTTCCACTTACCAACAGAAAAGACCCATCTAGCCTATTTCGCTGAAAGAAAAGATTAAAACACCATGCTTACTTAGAACCTATTACGGAAAAGGCTCTTTGTGAGTTATTAAAATTATTTATAGATGCTATCTGCCCTAGAAGAGATCACAGTCCATTATCTCAGCATATGTTGTGATAAATTATCTTTGTCCTACTCACACAAGGGAAGCTGTTCTCTGACCCGGAAACATGCAGGAGATGTCACAAAATGTCCTTCTGCCTAAAGGGTGGGGAGTGAAGAGGAAATTTCTCACTGCTTCCCCACCATATTCTGCATATGTCCCAGAGTGACTAGCTCACAGCAGTGCCTGTTATTGTGGAAGGAAAAAAGCAATCCCACAGCTATTTTAGTTTTCCTAATGGAAAAAACTATATGTGCAGATGAAAGAGTCATTAGAGAAATAAGTCTTAGCTTTTCTATAAAAGCATCCAAAATGGGCCGCATGTCTTGACCAGTCCATCAGCCTGTGAAGGTGTACATTAACCGACAGCATCTCTAAATGAAAATATACCTTACGTTCAAAGGCTTTTCCCTAGGAAGCAGCCAAAGCAAAAGATGGTGAGCTAGAAAAGACTCCTGAACGTGAGTGAATGTTTTGGCTCCATTTCTAATGTAGTTGGTTCCAATGACAGGTAAAGGTCCTGAGGCTGAAGGTCCCCGGGTGTACTTTATACAACCTCTGCTTTCTCACTTCCTTGTCTCATTAACCTAGTTCCAGCCCAGTCTCTGGTTCTCCCCCGCTACTCTCTCCTTCGTTTCTGGTATTATATTATAATTGCACCATTTCTTCCTCCATTTCTTCCTCCAAACCCTCTTATGTACACTTCCTTGTTCTCTTGAAAATTGTGGCCTCTTTTTCATTGTTACATGCATATTACATGTGTATTCCTGGTCCTGTTTTTTATGTACCTTTCTGTCTCTAATCCTTCCCAGTTAACATTTTTTCCAAATAAAATTTTAAATCAAAGTGATACATATACATACATGTGTATGTATATACATATATAATAGAACTTAGCATGTTAGTCATTTTTAAATATATAGATCAGTGCTACCATATTTGTATTGTTGTGAAGCCAGCTTCCCAACACTTTTTCATCTTGAGAAACAAGAACTCTGTATCTTTTTAATCAATAATTTCCATCTACTCCCCTCCCCACAGTTCCTGAAAACTACCATTTTTACTGTTTGTTTCTATAAGTTAGGCTGAACCCGATACATCAAAGATGAACTTATGCAGTAGTTGACCTTTGATGGCATTGAACCACATGTCTTCAAAGACTGTGTCCTCCTGTAGTGTTTGGCTGAATTTCCCTTTTGTCTGAATGCTATACCAGTCTACAAACGTACAATGCCTTGATGCTTCAGTTCTGGGTATGGATATTTTCTACCTTCCAGCTTCTGAGCATACTGACACTATAGAAATGCTATTTCTTCTCAATCTTGACTAAGTTTAAAAATCTCAATCCAAGATCAAAAGGTGTCATTTTTGCATCCGAGTTGCAACTGGGCTGGAATCCAGCTGCAGAGAATGGGAGAATGCTGAAACACTTGCTCAGTCATAGAATTTAGGTGGGTCTCCCAAAATGCCAGAAACACATACAAAAAATTAATTATATGTAAAATAATAAAATAATTTAAAGGTATAGTGCATAGCAACATTGTAAAGAGGTATATTTGAAATGGATGGAAAATAAATAAAATCAGAGGTACTAATCCTACCTTTATATAAAATTTGCCATTTTTGCTTTTCAAAACGATTGCAAAATAATAAACTGAAAAATTATTTTTCTTGATAACTGAGGGATTGAACTCAAGACTTAGAAATAGTAGAGATTTCCACCACTGCTCTAAGCTCAAAATCCCACAGTTACTGAGCTTTTGGATAACTCACCAAATGATGCGACACTTGAGTTTAGTTCTTTGCTCTCCTCTCTCCAGTACCTCCTCTGTCAACAGGATCCCTGTTTTGTGTTTGCACTCCCCACTGACTTTATAAAATCAGATCAGTCCAAGATGTACTTCCATTAGTATCATCTTTTTTAATAGGGAACAAGAAAACTTCAACCCCAATTCTCATCAACACATCCCACAACTCAGCCAAATACATCATTCATTCTTTGGAATTTACCTCCCCCCGCTTTTGTGCAAATAAACATTTGGCTAAATTAGTTTTGTAGGTATTCAACAGAATACAGCTAAAAAGACATTACTTGAGAATGCCTGGGGAAATATACCGCATGAACTGTTGTATACTGAGATTACAATATACAGCATGGATGTCTGAAGTAGACAGAGCATGCACTATTTTCATATTTGAGAAATAATCTTTTCACATAAGTGTGCCAGGGTAGCATTTCATGCAGTGTATCCAGGGAAATGCATAGACAGTGTTGGGGAAGAGGTCTCAATAAAGGCTCTTACAGAAGATGCACACAGTTTGTGAGGAGGTAAATTGATAATAGGCATGCTGACACAACCTAAAAAAGAGTGTCACAACAGCAAGTTGAAAATAGCTCACTTGCCACTCTAAGGGAGGAAAGTTTATGTTGCATGATTTAACATTCCCCTGTTGTTTCAGGCTAACATGAAGCATCATGTAGGAAAAATGGGAGCTCTTGTTCACTACCTTAATATAGTTGCTAGACTGTCATTGACAGAAAAATAGCATTTTGCTAATTTCATTTTAACTTTCATGAAATCATCATTTTGAGCTGAAAGGTAGGGTCAAAGATGGCTTAACAAGAAGGTGGGGTAAATGAATTGGAATTGATTAACTCGAAGACAAGGGAAAAGGCTTCTCTCTTAGAATATAATGGTGAAATCCATTTCTCTAGCTGAGGCGAGGCAGGAGTTTCTTTTTATTAGATATTGACAGCTCAGCAGTCTTAAAGACATCCCATTACAAAAGTAGACAACGTTTATTGGTTGCTTTCTGTCTGCCAGATTCTGGGCTAAGCACTTATGTGGATTATCATTTTTAATACTTATGCCAGGTTCATGAGACAGAAACTATAATTACTCCTATTTTCTACAAAAGGAAACTAGGTTCAGAGAGGTTAAGTCACTTACCAAATAACAAGCCTAAGTAAATGATAGAGTTGAGATCTAAAGTCAGGCAACCTGGCTTCAGGGTCAACTCATAAGTACTAGTGGCTCAGCTTGAAGAGAAAGAAGGGAAGAAAGGAAGAAGAGAAACTAAGGAGGGAGGAATGAATGATAGACGGAACTTAGGAAGGAAGATTTATCTGTTTGTTAAATATTATTTTATTTTATAAGTCTTCCCTGGATAGCCCAGGCTGGATGTAAGCTTAAGATTCTCCAGGTTCAGTTTCCAGAAAGTTCTAGACTTAGATGCCTGCACCCAGACTCAGCAAAGTCTTTGTTTAATAATCACCTAGAATGTACTGTAGTTGGCCTTCAGCTGACATCAGATTCAGATAGGAATTCTAGGCATGCTGACTGTGACTATCTTACATCATTTCAACTCCATGGGATGAATATCAACCCAGAAATCCACAAATCTCTTTGTTCTTCTCATGCCAACTTTGTATCTTATTAATCAATAGGAAGAGTAAGAAAGGCAGCAAAATGGAAAATATTTCAGTATCTAAGCCAAAGAAGAGTACCTCAAATTGTTCCTGCAAAGGAGACACCTTCTATGAGGCTAATCTACCAGAGCTATAAGACAGAAGAAAGTTTGGTGGGTTTGGTTTCTGGTATTTCACAGCTAGTTTGTGACCATGCTTGGCAAAACCTTTTGTAATAATATGTAGCAACTATCAGAGGACTAAGGAACTAGACAAAAATAGTGAGTTGATGAAGTTTCACACCAGTCTGCTTTGTTAAAATAGTGTTATCAACACCAACTAACCAAGTTAGCATATTATAATAATGGGAAGTTCTGAAAATCATGTTGGTTGTCAGCTTTCTTTCATCAGCCTTTTAATCTGCTTCACCCCTTCATGTGTGTGTATGTGTGTGTGTCTTCATTCATGTGTCTCTGTATGTATATCTGTGTGTACATCTCTCTCTGTGTGTGTAATCATATGTGTATTGTGTGTGTATATGTGATTCCAGTCATGTATGTATACCAATACATGTGTATATGTATATATGTATGTGCATGTGTCAGTGTATGTAGTTCACAGTTTTTTAAGACTTTTTGTTCCTGGTATAGTATAGCTGTGAAGTGAGATTTGAGTTCTAGCTCTGTTATTATGTTTTACTGGTGAAGCATTAATAAAATTATCTAGCTCTTCTGGAATTTATTTGAAATTATTGATGAATATGTGTGTATGTGTGTGTGTGTATGTGTGTGTGAATGTGTGCGTGCATGCACACACATTAGTTTTTAGAGACAGGGTTTCTCTGTAGCTTTGAAGCCTGTCCTGGAACTAGTTCTTGTAGACCAGGCTGGCCTCGAACTCACAGAGATCTGGTTGCCTCTGCCTCCGAATTTCTGGGATTAAAGGCATGGGCAACAACCTCCTGGTTAGTTATCATATATTTTTAAGTGAAGAAATGTTCTCAAGGCTGCCAGAAGTTATGAAGTGATAGAGTTGAGCTAGGTGTATCTCACTTAATTTCTTCCTTTAAGGCAGAGTCTTGTCATGTAGCCTTGGAAGTCCTTGAGCTCTCAATCTCATGTCTCGGCCTACTGAAGGTTGAGATTACAGGTCTTCACTGCCATGCCAGTTTGAAGGTTTTACCTTAATAATTGTGATGATGGTGAAGATGATGATGATAAACAGTACCTTCCTTACAAAGATATTGGGAGGATTAAATCAAGTAACCATGGAGATCACTTAGTGTAGTGTTCAATTAAAGACAGTCTTGAGGTAGAAACTTTTCCTATATTGTATGCTAACCATCATTTCTTATGTATAATTACAAGAATACTATATGAAGTTAAAAACATATGAATTTAGATTGGAAAAGCTTGGAGAACTCAGATTACTTTAAATTGCTTTTTAGACACACCTCTTTTCATCTTAAGTGCATAGCATCTCATTGTCAAAGGCATTTCAAAAATAAATTTATATTTATTCCAAGGGATTCTCAAAAAATATTTGGGTTGATACTTCAGCTTACCCATGAATCATATTTTTACATTTAACAAATAGTGCATGCTCCAATACACACTTTTATGCCAATGCTGTAATTAATCAGGCAAAAAATGACTATTCTATTTCCTAATGATGAATTTCTGCCTGGAAAAAAAAACCTTGCCAAGATTTTAGCATATCTATACGGTTGATTTTGTCAAAATGTACAATCCTCAACTCTAACTTTAAGCTTTATTTTCTATAAAAATAATAGTAAAATGTTTAAGTTTTTTTTTTTTTTTTTTGCTTTAGGAGGTTACATTTTTGAACAATGATGTGCGACACAGAAACAAAGGGCCAATGAATGCCAAGCATTGCAAATGTGTTCGGGAAAGACAGGTTAAGCTACTACGAATTTTCACTTACTATAATCTGAGAAAATGCATTTAACTTAAGACTTTAGAATAAGGAAAATGTTTTTGTTATATGAAATGCGTGAAATAAACTAAAGACCTCATGCAATAACCAAATGCTTATGAAATCTCTGTTGCATGTGCCTTGTTCTGTGCTCGGGATTTTCAGGATGTATATATTAAGAAACATACAATTTCTTTCTTGATTTTGTGTTTGTTCTGTTGGGGTTGTTATTTTTTTGCCTTCAGAATTAGAAAAAGAACAACAATCTGTGAAACTAAAGGCCATAAAATTAATGACAGATACCAAACATCAGCTGAAAGGGAAGGTCAGCTTTTCTGCAAAGAACAGGTTTGGCTACAGCAAATTTGCATTTCTTCAGATATTTGAAGAATAATGTGGCTATGAAAATAGAAAGGTAAAAACTGAGAGATCCAACTGTATGACATGGCTTATGTAGAGCACTCTCCCTTTGGCAGAACGGAATCTTAGGGGGAGATGTTCCAATGTCTGCAAAGCTGAGGCCTTGAAACCTCAGAACTAGAAGCCTCTGCATCATAGCTGATTTTTCCTTATTGTCATTAGAAGTATTGTCATGGAATTACCAACACATAAACACACACGAGCTACCACACACACACATACATATGCATACACACGCACCCATATAGCACACATATACACAGTTACACAGATAGACAGACTGACTGACACACACACACACACACACACACACACACACACACACACACACACACACTTGGATATCTCACTGTCATTAAATCCGCACAATAAAGTTTCTTATGAGTAGTCATTATGTTTGTTTTAATATAAACAGATAGTAAATACACGTGGAATACTGTGCTGTTTCTACAGTTTCCTTTTGTTTAGTTGCTTCAACAATTCTAACAGTTTGACCTCTTCCTCCTCCTCCTCCTCACATACATATATGTAGCACAAATGTCTTTTCTTCCTTTCATTTTTGGGGTTTATAAAAAAAAACTCCACCTATGGCAATTTAGGTTCACAATTCAGCCCATCTGTAAATATCTCATTCCATCAAACCCAAGGAACATTATCAAACCTGACAAAGTTTAATTACAGTAGTCAGCAGGAAAATAGAGGAACAGTTTGACACTAGGTCTTTATGGAAGTGTTCCATCTTAGACAGCATTCCTTTTCTACTCACTCTCTGAAGGTGTTCTGCAGAACATTCTAGCTCCTAGAGCTTGGACCTTCCACAACTCTGCCTACCTAGTTCCTATCCTCACAGTACTAAATCAAAGAAGACAAGTCTTTTAGAGGTATGATTCGACTGAGATGATATTTGAGAATCCATCCTTTTCTCCATGAGCATTTTCTTAATATTCTTAATAATTTAATACCTACTGTGCGTGTTTCTTATTTCTTCACATAATAAATTGGGGTTTTCTTAGACTGTCTGGTGAGAGAATGTCTTCATTGCCATTCAGTTAATTAGATAGTGAGTATCTGTGTTGTCCAGATCACTTTTTCTCATTATTAAGAGAACTCAAGTAGTAGAAAAATACAGTCAGTGAGCAAGGTAACCACCACTTCAAGGACTTAAGCAAGACTGAGTTATTAGATATGTAAAATTGAAGGGTGTATATTAAAATTCACTGTATTTTCCCAGAAGTATAGTTAAGCTACACTGAAAAGACCACTGAAGCCTCTAGTGGACACTTCCATAGGAACTGCAACCCATTGCATGCACTTCTTCCCACCTATATGGGGTGTAGGGTGAAAATCCAACAGCACTTGATGAGGTTTCTAAATGAATTTCCATGGATAACTTCTCCTGGAGCTTGAGCAGCAAGAGGCAGGGGAACTAGAGAAATAAAAAAGAGGTTCACAATGATGTTAGATCTTGAGGGAAAATGGGCAGAGGATATGCCATGTAAAGGGGATATCTCTCATGGAAAGTTAGGCAAAGACATTTTTGACATGCTTCCTAGACATTTTCTCAATTGTCTAAATGAACTTACCTAACTTGGATTTTTAAATCTTTGTGTTTGGGCATTTTCTTTCTTCCTTATTTTCTTCTTCATCCCTCTCCTTCCCTTTTTCTTTCTTTCTTCCTTTCCTTCCCTTTCCCTTCCTTTTTCATTTCCTTTATTCCTTCCTTCCTTCCTTCCTCTCTCCCTTCCTTTCTTCCTCCCTTCCTTCCTTCCTCCCTCCTTCTTTTCTTCTATATATTTCTTTACATTTTTAGTTTTGAGACTAGATAATTTTATTATTTTTGTATATTGATGCCATCTCCAAATTGTCTTTCTATGTTTTCATGACCAATTATTTCACAAGTCCTAGAAATTATTCAACTTAAGCCTCTCCTGATTTCTCATGGGGAAAATTATATTGCCATACACAAAAATTGATCTGGTACCATGTATTTGTGAAATTCTTTCTTTGAGGATGAAATGGCTATATCAGAGAAAGGCTCAAACAAATAAATCTCTCATCATTAATTAACATCTGTTCAATTATTTATAGATTAGTGTGATATGCAAGAAACTGGCTATTTTACTAGCCAAATTCTATCTTCTCTCAGACTCTTTTTTTGTCTCTCCCTTTTCTTTTCCTCCCCTCTCCTCCTCTTTTCCTTTCCTATTATTTCCCATTGCCCTTTCTAAAACAGAAACAGAATCTATGTTTTCATTAAATACATGTGCATTTTAATGCTGATACCTGGGTTAGTAGGTGACTTCTTCTCCAACAATCTCAGTTCCCTACAGTAACAGAATGAGATTTGTACCATCAACTATGAAAGTTGTCATGCAGGTCACAGTACATGGCCTTTACCAAATGAAAATTATCAAAAAGTATAAACACCTGGTACATAGTCACTACTCTGAAAGCTTTCTATTCCATAATTTTTAGTGTAATAGTGGTAGCCATATAGGAGCATTAAGTAGGAAAGGAAAAGGCCTTTTGTGCAAGCCTTTGTATATTCTCTTTGTATACTTGTTACAATTCCCAATAAAATCTATTCATGGAAGGCATGGCCATCCTTTAGTGCTTTCTCTGCTTTCAAGCAGATATCCACTGTGAAGTATGACAAATATATCAAGTGGACATGCAGTCTGAGTCCAAATAATAAAAGCAAAACTAAACAGTGCATTTCCAGGAGCACATTCCCTGCAGCAGAGACACAACTTCACAGGCTCCCACCTTAGCTTGTGCAGAGTACTTTCTCTCTCTGAAGATTCCACCCATAAATTCTAGATTTTTCCCCCCTGGGGTGGAGAAAAATGAATAGAATCACTCTTGTTCAGCCTTTAGGTATTTGAACAAAGTGAGCTTATCTCCCTGGTGCAATTACTTCTGCAAACTTTACCACCCAAAACAATGTTCCATGTGATTCACATTCTGGAAACTTCTCTATTGTGAATTTCAATGTGATTTTAGGATTGAAAACTTTAACACATACCATGGAAAATTTAAAAAATTGAGTACAGATCTGAATTGTATATTTATCAATGAGTCTTGAAAGTAATCAGGTTACTTGGCATATGAGTTAGTAAAATATCCAGAGATATAATGTGTATGTGTAAATTATGCTTGTCTCTCTTTCTCCCTCTCTTCCTCTTTATGTGTGTTTGTGTATATCAGTCTCTCTATCTGTCTCTTCCCATTCCTCCTTTCCTCTCTCCTGGAACAAACGATGACCATATTCCTATTTTACATTTTTGTTAGGGAAATCAAATTAATCTACATATAACCTGATTTGAACCATGCCTGGCCAGTGTAGGAATTAAAAATATTAGCTATTATTATTTTATCATAACATATCTTGTTTTATGGCTATGAGATACCATAGATAAATCAATATATGCATATCTAAATATATCTCTCATCCTTTAAGAATAAGAATTTGGGAAGAAAAATGTTGAAAATGGTCTCTATCTCTAAAGTACAGAGTGCTTAAAGCATATAGAACAGATTTTAAATCCATACTGGTGCTCTAAGAAGGGGAACAGAAAAGAATAACAGGTCAATATTTCTTGAAGCTAAGACGCATGAACCCATTTTTAGAGAATACATGGGAGTGAGTCAGAAAACAGTGGGGAAACTTGTTCTAAGCTAGAAGAACAAGGTGTGCAAGGGTAACAGTGCTACAACTGGTGAGTCTTTGTAGAGAGATACAACTTAGTAGATTTTCTTGCATTTGGATTTAGAATTATGACATCATAAGATGAGACGTTTTCATTTTACAAAGCATTACCAACTCATCAATGATACTGCTCAGTTTTCTTTCAAGAAAGATCAAGAAATGCAGGAGCAAGACAGTCCAGCATGGATACCCAAGTTCCACAGTACCTGAACTCTAAGCATACAGCTTCTCAACTGGAGTTGTAGCTCCTCCATCACTGTCATGGATGTGATAATATTCTGCTTTTCCTTTACAGGACCTGATTAAGATGCTGCTTCCCCTTCTGCAGAAAATGCTTTCTACTTATAATGTAATATTTAAGACAGACTTGGCCCAGAGAAACATAAATGTTCCTGAAGCCATCTTGTTAAAAAAAAAAAAAAAAGCAAAGTAAAGATGTTTATCATGAGCAAGCAATAACTGGGAGCTGGGCCTGAGGATGGGCAACAATGTCGGCTGAGGACCTTTGGCTCCACTTCTTCTTTGAAATCCTAACTCTTTTTACACAGCAGTCTAGTTAATTTTTTTTGTTATTACCAGACCTTTGGCAAATACATGAACTTTTAACGTAAAATATGTCTGACTTCATTCTATACATCTTCCACAGTTTTATCTGATGATTGGTTATTTTGTAGCACATATTCCAACTTTTGCTTCCTTGAGTCATCTGACTTAAGGAAATTAGGCATCCTGGGTGTCGTTCCCCCTTCCTTAGTTGATGTAGGCAAAGCTAAAGGAGCATAGTTCTTCAGACTACACATACACATGGCCAATATTGCTTCATTTGATAAACATTTCTTTCTCAATCAAAGAATGTTGTCACTTAGTGTACCTGAAGACTGCATGCTCCAGAAGAAAGAACTAGGACTACAATTTGGAAGAGCTAGTGAACTCTGCCTTTACTATTTTCCCTGTGTATTCTATGCCAAAATTTATTTTGAAGAGCTGACATGACACGAGATTTCACATTCCCCCCTTTTCTCTCTTTTCATTCATCTTTTAGAATTCATATTTTCAATAACTTTTTGGTAATATTGATAAGAAGATATTCATTCAATATATCCTATATACCTACATGTTTGAGAGAAACTAATAAAGTACTAATATTAGTAGTCACTGGCCTTTAGATGTGCAGTAGGAGGCCACTTGTTTGTTTCCTGGCTCCCCAGACTCCTGAAGTAACCACACAGAAACTGTATTAATTAAATCATTGCTTGGCCCATTATCTCTAGCTTCTCATTGGCTAACTCTTGCATATTAATTTAACCCATTCCATAAGTCTGTGTATTGCCACATGGTGCTGGCTTACTGACAAAATTTCAGCAATCTGTCTCTGGTGGTGGCTCCATGACTTCTCTCTAACTCCTCCTTCTTTCTCTCAGCATTCAGTTTAGGTTTTTCCACTTATCTCTATTCCCTACAAATGCCCAAGACAGCTTTTATATTAACTAATGGTATTCAAAGCATGCAGAGGGGGCATTCCACATCACCTCCCCATTTCTGATCAAATAAAAAGGTTTTAACTTTAGCATAATAAAATTGCATGTAACAAAACAGGTATCAAACAAGAATTATAGTTACTATATTCATATCTACTTTATTTTTATCATAACTAAGGAAAACTACAATTATAACTATTTTTCAACTCTATCAAATACTTCAGAAAGATATAATATTGCTTAAGGAAGCATGAAGTGCATTGTAAGCAACTTCCAAAATTCTAGAATTGACAGAGATATCTCACTGTCTAGACAGTCACCCAAAGTTCTTTTGAAGAACTTTGAAGATGGATCATCCATCTTCAGCCTAACAGGCCCATAGTATCCAGCAGACTTTTCCATGAAACAGGAAATTTCAGACTGTTCCACCTATATTGGCAGTTTGTCAGTCACTTTGTTCTTTGTTCTGCAGAATGTCTGGCAGACTCTTTCATGAAGCAGGAACCCTAAAGGATTGTCTCACCATTAGGCGAGCTCAGCAGTCATTTCTCTGAGGGTCCTGCATGTCCAGTTCACAAAGCATACCATCAAGCAGTTCAGACAATAGCAGTTTTATGACCAAATGGCTTACCAATGCCATAAGGAGCCTCTTTGGTACCCATTTTCCTCTTGAAGTAGATTGGTGCTGCCAAGAGCAGATGTGTCTCACTGTCATGAAAAGTCCTAAATTCTTAAATACTTTAAATGCCATATTCTGTAGTCTTTGAAAGATTTGAAGAATGCTTATCCATCTGAAATGCATATCTGTACATCTAGAAAATCTAACTGACATGACTGCAAGCTTTACTTTTATATATGATTATCTATTAACCTGAATTTCTTAATTATACATTACATTGTTAAACAATCATTTAGGGAATTTGGGCATAGTTCTCTCCAAACTGCTTTCTGCTTTTTATTGGGTGAAATAAATTTTGAGGGGTGCTCAAGGTGACCTTTATGGGGGTTTTGGTCCATTAAAGCACACTAGTCTGGAAGAATTCCACAGGTTCTCATTCTTTATGGGAACAAAAGAAGAACCTCTTTTCCAAAGCAACATATCCTTAGACCCATATTTTGAAATCAAAATACCTTTAGCATATATATTCCAGTTTAGTTTAACAGCCTGTACAATGAAATGTCTCTCTGTACTTACTTAGCTCATTCACAATCAAAAAAATTCAAAGAAAGTACAATGATATTATGATATACATAATCCAGACTCGCTGTGCATATTTCATCTTTACATGGCTTATTATTATTATTCCTTTTAATTCATTACTGTCTCTACTCTGTCTCTTTAAAGACTTCATACCTTTTTTAAAAACCATGTACTTGTTTTTATAACTGTTTATATTCTTTTTCTCTCTCTTTCCCAAGCCTACATACATTTATCGAGCACTGCAACCCATTTAGAGGTCTTTTTTATCTGAATCTTTTTTATTGTGTATATGTAATTATTTTCTGACCAGAAGTACTTCTTAAAACGCTAAGTGCTTCTTAAGAATCTAAGCAGTGGCATTGCCAGGGCAAACAAAGCCCTGCCTGCTAGCTCTGCCCAGTCCAGCATGGCAGAACTGCTCACTGCCTCTGAGAGCCATGCTCACAGCCCATTTTTTAGGCACACAACCAGTCTGTGTTGTCATTAAGTAAGTTGTAGCACTCTGTTCACAAACCTCATTTAAATGCTCCACAGCTGGACCTCCCAAAAGAGCCAGAGCTGTTCATGTTGGCCACTATTTTGAAACCACATGGTTTATTTGTTTGTTTTCATTTTCTTTGTTTTTGCTACTGCTGAATCAGGAAGATCTCTCTTAAGGGAGCTGCGGCAAGTCACCGGCTGAAAAATAAAATGCGACTAAACTTTGTTGTTGTTTGTGTGTGTGTGTGTGTGTGTGTGTGTGTGTCTAGAATTCCTTTTCAAGCTTTCTCAGGTTTTATGTAGATATAGTAGATCACACTGGAGTGCCAACAAGTGGCCTTCTTCCAACATAGATGTCTTTGCATAGACATACATAAGATCTTCAGCATAAGGGATGATATACATATAGAAGAATGAATTATGAGGAAGTGAGAGTCTTTATGGAGAAGGGGATATTTTTCTAAACTGTCTCTCCTCATGTCTTCATGCTGTATTAGAGTATGGACAGAAAGGAGGCAAGAAAGAATATATAGAGAGAAGCATAGGGAAAAGCATTCATTGAGAATTTAGAATGTTTAAACCACAGCCAATTTCCTTTTTTAAGTAACATCAATTCTCAGAAGCAGATATGGAAGACATTATCAACTTAAGCTGCAGAAGTCAGAGGCTTCCAGGTCAGTTAAGTAAGGAGCACAAAATGAGCTCAAGCCTGAGCTTATTAGATTTTCAATCCATGTTCTATGTCAGTTGAGTCTGCCCTGCACTTAACAGGAGCAGAGAGAGCAAAATGTGACTGAGCATTGCATGAACATATTAAGTAAGAAATATCACAGGTGATGAACCTTGGATGCTGTGACTATCAACAAGCTAGTGATAAAAGGCTGGTATTGTGACAATATAGGACTTCTGCACAGAGCTCTACGATACCTGAATATCTCTGGTATTTTTCCATCATAACTGACTCACAGACTTCCTTGACTGTGTCCCAGAATAGTTCCAACAGATATGAAATCAATATTTATATTCTTTGGAGATAGTTTTCAGAAATCGTCCTTGGGTTGGTCATAATCAGTAATCATGGACTTTTAGAAGAAAGCTGACACATTGAAATCTTTGGGGCAAATCTTTACATTTTAGGGGAAAAATCAGAGAGAAAAAGAGGGTCATACAAATTTCAGAATCTATATCTCTTGCATTAGGTATAAAGACTCTGAATTTGGAACTAGTTAAATATGAGGAAACTCTCTGTCACAGGAAGAAGGTCTCTGAGCACCCTCTTGTCTAAAATACTATCATACAGCCCCAAGCTTTAGGAACATATGGCAAATTCTTATTCCCATATTACACAACTGGTTACCATCCATATTTCTGTTAGTCAAAAAAGTGTACCTTTTTCAATTATTTAGTTAGTTCCAGGAAAATGATTCACAGTATATATTTTGTTCTTCATCATACAACTATTACAATATGAAGACTTGACTTCCTTTCAAAAACTCATCCAAAATCATCTTCTCTATTCTGAGTCTTTAGTCTAAATTGTAGACCCTCGTGTGCTTGAGTGACAAATCCTGAGCTCTGTATCAACAGAAGAACAATGAAAACAACAAAACCGATCCAATAAGTGCTACTACATGTGGATACACTTTGGTATTCTTTTCTTAATATACAGAACTCTGAGTTGTGAATCTCTGCATTCTATACTGAAGCTTATTAAGCAGAAGTTTTATTGATCACTTTTTATGTTACTAAATACTTATCATATCCAATTTTACCTAAAACTTTTTGTACAACCTACTGCTACCATATAAAATATTCTTTTCTACATGTAGCTCCGGTCTTTTGGACACTAAATGTTTTCCTACATCAACTTCCCTTCCCCATGTCAATTAAAGTCACAGTTACACTACCTTTATGACCTAAGCAACTGAACATAATTTCGTAACTCACCAATTGACCAGCTGTTGGTTGATTTGAGTGAAAATTTCCAGCACTGTGAAATTTCCCCTTACCTATAAACTGTCCACAATACTATGTAAGCTAATAGGAAGAGCATGAGTAAAAATGTTTATGCATTAAATGATAATCTAACGTGATTTTCTTGGGACATAACTTTCTAGTAAAGTGCTTGCTGAGCATATCTGGAGCTTTGGAGTTCTTTCGAAGCTCTTTAATTTTACAAGGAGCCCAAAAGCCTGTGCAGTGAGGACCAATCATGTTTTACATCTTACAAGTAAGGAGACTGTCAATCAGAATAGACAGACTGTTCCAGAATATTGTTTCTTGGAAGAAAGCCCTCAAAGCACCTTTGGTCTCAAACTACTCCAGTTTTGGTACATCTTGTGTTACAAGGAAACACCTCTATTATTAGCCCTCGAGCCAGAGATGCTGGAAGAAGGAAATGTGTTCAGCAACTAGATCAAATATGGAAATTTTCACCTGTTATCCTAAGCAGATTCAACTGCCTTACGTTTGGAACATTAAGGAAGATTAAGGATGATTTCTGCCTTTCCCAGTTCTGAGTGAAAGGTCATGAAAATTGGAGCTCAGATCTCTGTGGAGCCCTGTTGTCCAAATTGTAGGCTATTTGCAAAGAAAACCAGTCCCAAACTTGAATACATTTCCAGTAGTTCTCCTGGAGAGCAAACACATTTAAATTCTTCTATTCAGGACTTTTAAAAGGGATGTAAATGTATGCACATAGGAACATGGAAAGAGTCTTCTGTGAGGTGTTTCAATAAACCACTTTCCCAGTCCATACAGCAAACAAAGTGAAGTCAGAAAGCGGCAGCACTTGTCATTATGTGTCCTGTATACTTAATGTTAGGAAATTCATACACCCTAGGAAAGTCGCCTGCATCCCATCATTTTGTAAATTGGATTATCTTTTAGAAAGCGCCGAAGGAGGTAGCTATTTTAACTATCTTCTGAAAGAAACCTTTGGTAAATTGAAGGCTCAGGGTTTTTTGTAATGCGAATAATTGGCATCATTAAATTCACTTTGTAAACAAGGGACACTTGCATCGTGTTTAGATTCAAGCAGATGATCCATCTGCTTTAGGGTTGGGGACTCATTCATTCAGCTAGCATTATTCATGCATTTACTATTCATGTATTCAGTCTACAAATATTTACTGAGTGCCTACCTTATGCCCAGTACTGTGTTAGATGCTCGAGTTATAGGATTGAACAAGGGATAATATGTATTTTGCCCTCCTTGCATCTTAGTTGGGTGAGACAACCAACAAAAATTGAGTCAATAAAATACACAATGCTATTTCTAGCAGATATATTCATTATGGACAGGAATAAATTTGTCAGAATTGATTGGAAATGATGGTCAGTGATGATGGGAGTCGTGAGTGAGTGCTGATGCTGATGAGAGTTAGAGGAATCCCTATTAAGTGGACAAAGTAACAAAGTAAGCACAGAGAAGCTAATCTAGAAAAGAAATTCTAGATAGATAAAATACAAGCAATGGATACACATGTCTTGAAGTTGGATGACTTTTCTTTAAATAATAGCAAAGAGATAAATAGATCCTCAAGGGGTCTCTACAAGGTAAGCGAGAGTTCCTCATTTACACCTAAAAGAAAAAGGATGCTCTTGTGATATTGTTATTCTTAGCATCCTGTGGAGGTCAGGTAATTCAGTGCTTTCATACCCAAAGGTTTAAACATAACACGGAAAGGAACCATTTCCACATACACCTCCATGCTCTTCCTTACAGCTTCTTTCTTGTTGCTACAACTTCACCTTTTGTTTTCAAAAAATTTTAAAAATTTTGCATATGGGTGGTGTGGGATTCCCCTCTGTATGCTGTGAATACCATTGGTTAATAAAGGACTGCCTTGGACCTATAACAGGGCAGAACTTAGATAGGCAGGAAAAACTAAACTGAATGCTGGGAGAAAGGAGGCAGAGTCAGAGAGAAGCCAGGGAGCTGCCGCCAGAGACAGATGCCCTGAGACTTTGTTGGTAGGCCACAATCTCATAGTAATACACAGGTTAATAGAAATGGGTTAAATTAATATGTAAGAGTTAGCCAATAAGAAGCTAGAGCTAATGGGCCAACAGGCAGTGATTTAATTAATATAATTTTTGTGTGGTTATTTTGGGTCTGAGCTGCCGAGCAGCTGGGACCCAACAAGCAGCCTTCACATGTGTGTGTATATGTGTGAGTGTGTGTGTTTGTGTGTGTGTGTGTGTGTGTTTGTGTGTGTAGGTCAAGGGAAAGCCTGAAGAAGTAGAAGTCAGGGTTCTAGTCTGATTCTATCTGAATCTGAAGGAACTAAACTTGGGTTCACAGACTTGGTGGAGAACTCCATTCTATATGGAGTCATCTCGCTGCCTCTCTTCTGTTTCTTCTGCTCTTTCTTCTCTGCTTTTTCCCCATCTGGTTATCATCTACTCTTCAATTGGTTTATTTATGTATGAGGCAATGTGCCTCGGAATCTGAAAGATGGCCTCCACCTTGAGAATGTGGAACAAAGTTAAATTCTCTTTCTTCTTCTTCCTCTTTATCATATCAAGACTGAAGTTCATCACAACTTTCTCCCCAGAAAGGTAAGCTAATGTGATAGACACCTTGTGAGTGTACCAGCTCTTCTGTTTGTTAACTATGGTCAACTGGCCATTACATGTAGCTTCATCTCAATTCTCTCATCTGTAAAATAGGCACGATAATATAGTCTTTGAAAGAGTGTCTAGAGGATTGTTAGTTTTAGACATAAATGTTTCTGGAATATAAAACAGGCTGAAAAAAACTTAGTAGTTATTATTATTACTTTATTAAAATGAATGACTTCTTTTTTCTACCATAAACCTTGATTTAAAAAAAAAAAAAAAGTAAGGGCATAGTTACAATGATTTGATGTCAGACTGAATGGTCCCCTGATCAATTCTCTCTAATGATTTTCAGAATTGTGTTCATGTCTATCAGAAACTGTGGGGCCTGGAAACACACTGTGGCTATGAGGGAGGAAGGATGGAACCCTGCTTCTGCTTGTTGTAGAGCTTAGTAGCTCCTCTAATGCTGCACATTCCCTAGTAGGGATGTGTTTCCTTACTTGACACCAAAGTCTCTCCCACTGAGATAAGCAAGTTAAGATAAGATTCTAGTCTTCCACTGCCTTAACCAGCCATCTGACTCTGTGATATGCAATGGCCTACAGGATAAGTCAGAAGGGAGATTCTCAAGTACTGGACCTTAGAACTCCAGAGGAGTGTATATTCCCACGCGATGATGTCTTGCATGGTTTCCATCACTATTACAATAACACCACATTAGCTGGGTACCAACACTAGGGAGGCAGAAGCAGGTGGGTCTCTGTAATTTCGAGGTCAGGGTGGTCTACAGAACAAGTTCCAGGATACCTCAGGCTGTTACACAGAGAAACTCTGTTTCAATAAACCAGAAAAAAGAATATTACCACATTAATATAGAAAGGATGACAAGAAATCAAGAAATCTAAACTGAGTTTTTCTAAACCAACTCACTCTAGACCAAACAATCCCAACCAAACCACAGATAATAGATCAAATAAGTGTTGTTTTAAGTCACTGAGTATGGAGACAGTTTATGATATAGTACTATCATTTTAGTATTTAGTGTTTAGCCAATATCCTGGTTTTAATACACTCAGAAATATTAGCTCATTCAAAAATATTCTCTGGGATCCCCTCTAGAGACAAGTCTCTTGCAAATAAGACAAGTCATCTTAGAATGACTCCTGTTAATGTAGATATCTTATTCCCTTCTCCAATATCCACCCTTCCTC